>LPNX010745936.1:124468-220167 GCA_001517045.1 Pseudotsuga menziesii
GAAAACATAAAAATTCAAAAACATAAAAATTTCCATTTCAATTTAAAAGTTAAGAGTTATGAATCATTCATGAAACATAAAAGACTAAAGTCTACACATGTAATCACATAAATATTTCAGTCTTTAAAGTTTAAAACTTGAAATTCATATGCAAAAGAAAAGTCTATCTAAGCATAAATGAAATTATATAATATAAAATTTTATGGGGATGCGGGGACGAGTTTCTGGGACGGCTAGAGCGCACCCCCAATTTTCCAGGGGACGGCAGGTTCGGGACGGCAATTATATAATATAAAATTTAAAAATAATATATATATATATTATTCTATATATAATTAAAAATCAGTGTTCCATGGGGACGCGCCTCCCAGGGTCGGGGGCTCGCCCCCTATGCTTCCCACGCCTCGGGGCTGGGGGGCTCCATGGGAAACGTTTCCCCGCGCCCCCCTTTCTGCAAAACTTGGGGAAACGCGGGTATAGGAGTTTCCTGGATTGGGGGGCTCCCACATGCCCCCTCCTGAAAATGGGGGGCTCTGATAGGCCCCCACTGCTCTCGATTTTTTTAATTCTTTTACTTAAAAAAGAAATGGTTCATCTTAAGTTTTAGGCTTTTACACTAAATGGTCATTTTAAAACGAAATAGAAACAAATAAAAAGAAACAAACATCGATATGATATGCTTGACTATAACGATTACATTAAATTACACTAAACTCTTCGGGAACATAAGCATGCTAGTATGCAAATGGTGATGGGATGAGGAATTGATATGTTTATATGTTGGGGTTCATATTTTTATTATTTTTCTTTTTTCGTTTTTTTAATTTTAGAGACTGACCCCCCTATGTTAGGGACCCTGACGCCTCCCCGTCCCCCAAAAAACCCCAAAATTTTGGGGTGTCTCTACACGTCCCCAATGTGCGTTTCCCCGCTCCCACGCCCCCGCGTCCTGAAAACTTGGTGGAACACTGTTAAAAATGAAAATTATTTACATTGAGATAAATCATAAAATGAAAAATCTTTGCGACAGAATATTAAAATAGCTTCCATGAATTTNAATTGTTGCTACAGAATATTAAAATAGCTTCCATGAATTTTGATCATAAAACAATGAAACATTGAAACATCAAAGCATACATGTTTGCAGCCTTTGATTGAGATAAATGAGTCATAAAAATGAAAAATCAGAACATGATTGCAGCAGGAAATTAAAATATCTGCCATGCAAACTTTATAAGAAAACTGAAAAATTCAAAAACATAAAAATTTCCATTTCAATTTAAAAGTTAAGAGTTATGAATCATTCATGAAACATAAAAGACTAAAGTCTACACATGTAATCACATAAATATTTCAGTCTTTAAAGTTTAAAACTTGAAATTCATATGCAAAAGAAAAGTCTATCTAAGCATAAATGAAGGGTAGGGTTTTAAGTTTTTAAATTTTAAATTTTTAAATTTTAATTAAAATTTAAAAAAAAAATGTAACTTTTTTTTAAATGTACAGGAAAGGGGACGCGTGGGAGTCCCCGATTGGTCGAGGGACTTCGGGGACGTCCCCTATTTTTTGCGGTATGTTTAGGGTACGACGAAAAAGTCCCCGAGTCCTCAATGGAGTCCCCGACCATTTGGGGACGTTTTTGAGGAGTTCCAAAGTCCCCGGAACACCAAAACGCAGGGAACAGGTGAAATTTTAGGGGTGACAGGTCCCCGTGCAACATAGCATTTAACATATTTGTATTTCATTTTTTTTCGTAATTTATTTTATTGATGTAGTTATTTTCTCCTTATATTGATCTTTGGCAATTGAATTGTTGTTATTTGGCCCGTTGACACGGAAGGATAAACTGAGGGCCTCATTTGTTGCACCAAGTATCTCAAGAGTTACTTGTTTTATGAGCTTGATAGAATTTGATGGCAACAATGATTCCAAGATTGGCACTGACTGGCTGAGTGAACATTTTTTCTTTCTTGTCTGAACAAAAATTTCATGTTATGGATTTCATCCTTCAGGACCTTAAGGGAAAGGTGAAATACAACTCTGTAAATACATGCCATAGATATTTTGTGATGTGGTATTTTCCAGTTTAAATCAGGCACTTTTTCATTGTTTGTTTTTCATTTTTCCTATGTTGCATTGGCCTCGGGGACGCGGGGGACGCGGGGGTGAATTTCTGGGACGGCTAGAGCGCACCTCCAATTTTTTAGGGGACGACAGGTTGGGGACGACAATTATATATATAACATTGAAATAAAAGTAGAACTAATTATAAAATTCAAATTACAGAAGGAAATATCAAGTATTGTCCATTGTCAAAATGAAATAGTAAAGACTTAAGATACATGCCTAAGATCTAAAACTGAAAACTTTTAATAGTTCTAACTTTTAAGTTAACTATTAAACAGTAACTTAAAACTTGAAAGTCAAAACAGTAACACAAATTTACAACATTGTATACATGATTGATGAATAATTTCAAAATTTAAATAACAAATAAATTTATATTTGTAATTTGATATTTGTAAATACTAAATTATACTTTTATAAAACTATAATAGCATGTGCTGAGGTTTTTACCCCAAAAAATAAAAGAAAAATAAAATGTAAGATATCAAATATGAACTAGTGCTCTGCAGCGTGTTGTGGCTGAGAGGTGGCAAACTCATTGTGAGTGTGATCCTGTGTTGAGCCATGAACTCAACTTTGAGCATGTGTCGAGAGCCAGAGATTTTGGAGGGGGCCGCGAGTTGTGCTCTTCAAGCTGAGAGGGACACACGTGGGATTGCAGGAAGGGGAGCCATAGATAGGGGAGTCGTGCATGAGACTATAGATGGGAGCCGACTTAGCAAGTAGCGGCGCACAGAGTGATGGGTAGAACCGTAGAGTAGAGGGTTATGCAGGTGCTAGAGTATTGGAGTGATGGGTAGACCATAGGGTTATGCGGGTGCAGTGAGTTGGAGTGTAGGTTAGGAACATATGATAGAGTAGAGAGAATGGGAGGGGGCTGTGGGTTAGAGGAATAGGGGGGAGGTTTATGTTAGGTTTTTAATTAAAATTTTTAATTTTTTGTTTTTTTTTTTAAATTTTAGTTGTGTAAGTTGAGGGACGTCCAGGAATCCCCTATTAGTTGAGGTACGTTCTTGAGAAGTCCCCAATTTTGATGGGTACATTTAGGATAAGTCCTAAAGTCCCCAACGGACTCCCCGTTGAATTGGGGACATTTCTGAGGAGTTCCAAAGTCCCCGGAACGCGCGAACGCAGAAAACACCAGAAATTTTGGGGGGGGGACGGGTCCCCGATCACATAGCATTTTTTTAAATTTATTCTTGATGTATTTGCTAATTTCCAGATTCATATAGGACTATCTTTCTGAAACTGTGAAGATTATCGTTAGGATATTTGCAGAATGTTCTGTATGTATTTTCTTTATAAGTTCATGCAATACTAATGACAAGATTGACTTCCGGATGTCTTTGATAATACCTTAGGTGAGTAACCCCATTAATTAGTTCATGGTTCAGGAATTAACAACGCATACAAATAAATGAAAAGGAAAGATGATGTCAAAATCTTGCATATTTTTAAATATAATTCAAGTAAAATTATATTCAAATTTGTGCAATACAGCTGAATTGTATAGGGCAAAACTTGGTTAATTTGATCTTCTTGCTATAAGATTTTTCATGAAATTTGTATCAATTGTCTTGCAGTCGACGTTGAAAAATCAACAGCCCATCTAAATAAAATTAGAAGGAAATAGTGTATCAAAAACTCGAGTATATTCAAAACTATTTAAGAGTAATTTTTCAAATTCTGTTTTATGCAATTCTGCCGAAGAATAGGGCATTATTTTGTTATTTTGATATATACTCTCACCTAATGATTTCATTTGAATTTGCTTCAATTTTACTTGCAGGTTACTTCTATTGTAGGGCAACTTCTTGGTTCAAGCAGGCCACCTATGTAAACCCGATGTAAATCTCCTGAGCAACTGATACTTAAGTGGACATGAACTTTCGATTTTGATCACGAGAGTTATTATGGTGTCGTTTGATTCTTCATTTTCTGACGTACAAATATGCACCTGCCTTTTACTGTTTTTGAACCAGGATGGAACGTATATGGGTTTTATTTATTTTTGTTCAAGAAATTATTTTAGTCATTCCCATAAGCATGCTTTTCTCTATTTTGGGAGACAAACTCGTGATAAGAGAACATTTGTTTGCTTATATTTTAAGAAGCTATGTATTTTCTGTTGGTCGAGTCAGAAGTTCGGAGACGCTTTCAAGGAGGAGACCCACTTTCGAATGTTCTTATTACTTTTTGTACACCAGTCTGAACATGTTACCGTGTTTTATCTGCATTATTGGGGTTTCCAAGTTAGTATGGTAAATTAATCTTCCAAAAAGAATTTCTTTATGATTCTTAATTAATGCAAATGCTCAAGTGTTAGCTGTAGAGTGAAATTTTATTGTATTTAACATTTGCAAGGGACTCTGAAATTTTGTTTCTTTGCTCTAGTATTTTCTGGGCCATCATTTCCTAGGAGCAACATTCCCAAAACATGTAAGAGTTGGCACATCATAATTTTGTTTGATGTATGTTCCAAATGGTATCTCTAATCAATATTTTTATTCAATACCACCATGGCTTTGATCTGCGTATACGGAGGTCTAAACTCACTTGGGGCATGTAGAAATTTATTGAAGGTGGCTTTTACCGTTTGTCTAATGCTATCTTTTACAAGTACATGATACCTACTAGAGGGAAGTCCCACCAGCATGAGAAATACTGGATGTTTGGAGGTAATTTAGAGAATTACTCAGCCCAAGGGTTTAGCTGAATTGGTTGTCACCAACATTGTCATTGGGCCTTTGGGAAGTTACGTGTTGAATCCTTTTAGGTGAGATGTACTAGTCTATGTTGGCAGGTTTACTAGGATGCTATCCACGACTGTAGAGAATCCTCTTTGGTTTCCCCTCAAGGTTTTACTTGATTTTTTTTTTTGAAGAATTACCCTAAGTCATACAAAAATTTGGGAATCTAAGAGCACAATCATACTTGAGCCTTGAATTTAACAAATGTGACATCAAAATCTTGTCATTGAATGTTTTCAAATCTTCACCTTTCCATATTTGCTCATACCAACAGATAAATGTTATATCACAATAAAAGAATACTCTTCTTCATATTTTCTTCCAGCAAAAGAAGCTGTATCCTTAAATTGAGCATTTCAAAATGACAAAAAGCCTCCCAAGGATGTCATTGTGAGCATCTTTTTTGACCTGCAGTTAACTAAATAGAAATATGACTGAAATTTGCAATGACAAGAACTCCTCTTCGAAGACATGTGCAATAGGTTACCATCGATGTGGCTTTTTCATACAAGGTTTGAGCATCCTCGTGTAACTTTTAATTCAGTCTCCAAGCATTGTTCCATTTTGACGCATTGTTACGTGGCACAAGCAAATCCCTTCAACTTCTAGGTTCTTAGTGGTCTTTTGGTGTACATGGATTTTGCAATAGACCCATAGACCCATGTCAAGCGTTTTAAATTGAATTAACTATTCACTAGCATTGGTTGACAATAGGTACGAGTAATAAAGAAGAATCATGGCTGGGAACACATTTCTACACATTTCTCTAGTATCGGAAGTTGACAATCAACAATATTAGAATTGTTTTCAAATATGAAGCTTGCTTTCTAACCTTACGACTACACATGAATGATTTGTTTTACAATGAGCGGCAACATAGAATTGTCCAATATATCTATAGCATACCATAGATAGATAAAACAAAAATGGCTGCATCTACTAAAATATTTTGGCTTGAATTTTGTCTCCTGTTAAGAAACAAACATAATAGATGACACCATAGATATATATAAAACAAAAGCAACTGCATCTTGGCCTGAATTTTGTTTCCTATCAGGAAACAAACATAATTGATATTCAATTTCATGCATGATTGAAATTTGATGGGTAAATACTCGTCATTTACCATATTATAAGTTAAAATAGACACTTCATAAAAAATCATTAATGAAGTGCAGATTTTAATTTTAATTTTACTCGTCACTCTGAAATGCATTTTTAATTTTACATGTTATTAATATCTATATCCCAAGCTCATATAAATATGCTATCTATAACTATTACTAATTAGTTATAGTAATTAAATGTGTATATATTATATTCTCTTTATATTTCCATTTGTAATATGGAAATTTTGATTTTTTGTCATGGTCTTGTTGTCTACCTTTGTTAGGTAAACTTGACTCTGTCATGGTTTTTTGGGCCCATGGTAATGACCCATTGTATTGCTTACAAAGAATCCTATTTAAAGTTTTCAATGATAAACCTTCTTTGTGATTATGTGTGTGTTTGGGTTAACCATTATGTTTATTATGTTTTTTTCGTTTAACCATTATGTTTATTATGCTTTTTTTGTTTATTATATTTTTGTATTATATGAGGCGAGATATGTGAATTCAATGATTGAGAAGTTATTATAAATGTTATTTAAGAAAAACAACTATTATTATGATGGGTAAAATTAAGATTTAAGCGTCAATTGAAACACAATGTTAAATTAAAGCGTCATACAAAAATTTCTTAACGTGCAAGGTAGGATGTCAAATTTCAACCTTGAGCTTTTCATGAACATTCATCGCACAACACATTTTTAAGAGGGGAAAATCTCCATTTATTGTAATCTTAAAGAAATGTTGACTAGTGAATATTTACATTTGTAATCATGCATGAATTTTGGAATTTTAAATCTACAAGGCTTTGTTTACAATTCATGATATTCTTGGTAACCAAGTTGAGCTCTATCCTTTCCACAAGGAGCTTCTTCTATGCTCTACAAAAATTTCCAAGTCTATCCTTCAATTGACTTTCTTATTGAGATTGTCCAACTTCCAACAATCTAACCCTCTATTCATCTTATAATTTGGCTTCTTTTGAGACATCTCCCAGAGTTGGTTATGATGGTCCATATTTTCTTGCATTTGTTTAGTGATCAAAGGATTTGACACCCTTTTGTCAATAGAGGTCTCTAGTCCAATGATACTATTGATACTATTGATAGAGCGTCCTTTCCAACACAACTTGTTCAAACTTACTTTGTACATAAGAGATTATGTATTCAACATGTTGCAACATTGGGAACATTTCCTTTCCTCATCAAGCATGGAAGGTTAAAAAAGCTTAAAGTTCTTTGCATTGAGAACATAACATATGCTTATCATATATGGGTGGGAACTCCAATGAAAAATAGTTTCCCCAACCCATTGTATCATTTCAAAGGGACCATACCCAATGAGTTTTAGCTTTTAGCTTTTCCTTGGGTCTTATATATAGTTCTTGCTATGGTGTAATCACACCATATCTCCACTTGAAATGAATGAGTTATCCTATGTTAAACATGCTTCTCCTTGTAACTTGTATTCTTTACAAATGCTCTTCCACTTGTGAATTTATTCGATAAATTCTTTTAGTAAACCTAATGGCTATCTTGGTCATCATGATGTTCAATCAACTTTTTTTTGCTCATTTGGGCAGATGAAATATCAAAAGGTGTTTGATTCCAAACATGTATCAATTGGTGTCTCACTACTAGAGCCATGAACTTCTTGATTACTACAATACTGCATATAAGGTAGGATTTCATCCCAAGTCTTAGAGTGCCATTTGTTTATGCTTTAGAAAAATGAATTACGATATTGTTTGCAAATTTTGACTATCCATCAACTTCTAGATGAAACATTGTACTTCTATTCAATTGAGTATCCATCATACCCCATAATGCTCTCCAAAATCAGCATATAAATTTGTTTGTTTTGTCTAAAAATTATGTATTAATGCATCCAAAGTATACTCATGTTCTCTAGATACCAAACTTTGTTGCTGCTTCTCTAGTTTGTTCTAACTAAGATTTATTCATACCATCTTTCTGATTCTATTGACTATTGCAAATAGATAATCATGCTTCAGTAATCCTCCAAGGAAATACATAGACATGCTCTCCCATGATTCACTTGGTACAGGCAAAGGAGCATATAATCCCAATTACCTATTATTTGATGTGCAACAAAACACACATGGATAAAGTTTGCAACATCAATGGGTATGTATTCCCAATGCACATACCTCCATATATTTAACAATGTCTTTCTAGCTTCAAATGTCCATCAACTTTGAAAATATGAGCTTCTCTTAACAACATGGTTCTACATTATTCAATGATGTATAGATAATTTATTAGGGCCTTGCACAATAAACCATCTTTCAAATGATAGTCATGGTTTTTTCATTCCATGTTGCAATACTATAATTGGATGAAAGCCATTGTCCTCTTCACGTTGAATCTATATATTTTCAATTTGAAGGGTTGTTGTTGCATAATAGTTGTAAGCATTAAGGCCGAGATAAGAAATCAACAATCATTTTGGTAATCTCCTTGTATTTGATAACAAAGTTAAATTGATGTAGATGAGACATCTACTTGGTTTGGCTTGCTTGTTGCAATTTCAATGTAGATCATTGTCTTCTTTCCTTGAATGTAGTTTTCTAGCATTTCACTATGTTATGTAAAGCTACAAGATCATTTTCATAGGAAGAATACCCTACCACAACTCCAGTGAAGGATTTTGAATGACATGGAAACAATCTCCCCTCTTGTGTGAGCACTTTCCCCATAGCATAAACAAATGCATTAACTTCAATCTCAAGAGGGTTTCACAAATTTGGAAGTTGCAACACGAAGTGCTTCCCAAATCTTATTCTTTAAGATACTGTAGGCTTTCTTTTGCTTCATCCAAATAAACTTACTTTCCCCTTGGTAAATGAATTTAAAGGTACACCAATCTCCAAGAAATGTGAAATAAACTTTTGTAATCACTGAAACACTATGGAAATCTACCTTTGTGAGTTCATGTGCCTAGGCCATTTTTAGCTGCTTTGTACTTTTAGTGGGTCGATTCTTAGTGGATCTTTATGAATAATGAATCCTAGACAAAAAGTCTCTGTTTGGCACAATCACACTTCTTTATATTGAATTGCCACTACTTGTCTTTGAGAGTTTTTGACACTTCCCTTAAATGATGACACATTCCCTTGTAGCTCAAATGGTCTTCTGGGCCTCCTCCTATAATCATCAAACTTCTAGAGGTCATGAGTTCAAACCCACCAATAACTACCACATGTACCTTCAATGCCATTGAGGGGTACATGGATTGAGTTTATGTCAGTGGTGGTGGGTCTCGAGTAGGGAGAAGGGTATAAAGGTAATGCACCCTCACAAGTGGTAGCTGACATGTTACTTATGATTGCCCAAAGGATTAGACCAAAGTAATTGTGGTAGTCGAACATTTAATGGGAATAAATGTGAAGTTTGATATAGACCATTATTTGAGGTGGGGGGATTGGGTAATTTTTCAACTATACAAACATATGTCCGTAAGTATCAAAATAAGGGCCGTATTGGGCACCCAGGTAATACAATGCCTATAAATGGTTGTGGAGAATTTCTAGTATGGTTTACATACTGGAGTGGCCTCCTTCACATTCATTGGTCTTCCACGATTCTTGTTTAAAGAAGATAATTGGTGGCAAGATCCTAGTTCACACTATTCTTCTAGATCTTGATAAAAGAGATAAAAAAACATATTAGAAGTCAAAAGAATCATTGAAACACTTATCAAATGATTAAGGATTGAAACAATTATGAAGTACCTCATCAAGTGGAAGAACTTACTAGTAAAAGATGCAACTTATAAATATAAGTTTTTATACAAAGTATCCATAACTAATCAACATTAAAGGTAACATTTGCGTCGAGGCTAGTATTGTCTAATTTTGGCATCATGCACAATCTATTGATGGATTTTTGTATAGGTACGTAATGTTTTGTATTGTATGCATAACACATAAGTTTTTGTTAAATGATGTAAATGCCTGAGTGTCCTTGTGTGAGATTGTTTGAAAATCCTACTGCAAAGTGCAAGTCCAATTGAATATTTGTGCAAAGTCTAATGATGTGCTTTGGAAACTTGCATGTGTGCCAAGGTTACTGATAGTGCTAGATAGATGGACTTCTAGAAGCTTTCATACCATCCTTTGAGCCTAGTACCACTCCCATACGATGATGTAATGAGGATTCCATACTTTAGTGATGACGGTGATGTTAATGAGTTTTTCTATGTTATCTTGTGATTGAATGGATGAGATACATTTACGTTATTGATATGGATGCTTACCGTTTTGTTAGCTTAGCACATTTGTTAATGGAGGAATAATGAATGAACCTTCAAGGCTTTCTCCATCACCGTGTCCTACCTTGCATTAATTCTTTAGCCAACTATTATAAGGCTTTGGTTGAGATATACTTTCTTTAGAAAGATTGAACATAAAAACCCCTTAGACTATGCTAGACCTTTTGTTGTTCCCTACATGAACCTTGATCTCATAATTGGCACCAACAATTGGATTTGTTGCAAGATCTTATTGGTTCCTGGTAAGATGTGATGTGGTTAAATCCTATGGGTGATGAGCTCCAACATTGGTTTTATGCACAATTCACTCTTTTTCCCAACACGAATGCACTTGTCTTGGCTTGATCATGCAAAATGTTAAAGATAAACACATCTCTAAATGAAAAAGCTATTTTTTGGGTTCAACTTCCAAAGCTATTGTTTGAAGAACTTAAAATATTCATAGAAATGTTGCATTCACCTTGGTGCGAGTAGTTTGTTTAGTGGATAACGTTAAACCTATTGATGGTGGAACAATATGACTCATGAGATCACTCGTGCAATGGATTTCTCGTTTCAAAGTGTAGAGGAAGGCTCCATTCTAGAGTTTATTTATGAATAGTCTCTATTTTGCCAAGGCACAAGAATGTTATTCAAGAAAGGGTCATGACGAATGTTGATTGAAAAAACTTTGGTGTGGATCACGATGTTCATGGTGGAAAATGGTTGATTATCCTTGAAGAGGTGAAAGTTTAAACTATGCACACTGGGTGGAGGCTAAGAGATAGTGCTTGAAATGAAGAGAGCCCTATAAGAATTTGGCACATAGAAGAAGGGGAACTTAATGCATAGATCCATAATCAATGCATTGCGAGGAGAGAAATGCTATGAGATGTGAGGTGGAAAGAATAAATGAGGAAAGTTCATGCAAGAAGGGAATCCCTCATGCTTGGGTACAAAACAATAATTATTCAAGAGGATGATCTTTTGATGAAGATAAGAGAGTTGAAGATAATAGGTGTCATAGCTAGATATGTGATTTTGGAGGGAGTACTTAGAGAAAATGAGGCTAGGGATAGGAGGGAGGTGCATAAAACCTTAATTGTGGGTAAATTAAAACTTCGAGGGACACAAGTCCTCAAACAGAGAGCATGAACGTGCCAAAGAAGAGGGTTTTCCTTGAAGAGATACTTGACTTGGGAAACAAACCAGATGTGCCATACGCATGATGCGATTATTTATAGGAAACATGGAACACCAATTTAGAGGTAAGACAACATGATGATGATGCACAACGAGACTATCCAAGACTCCCTTGCACATCTCTATATGGGATAAGTTCGAGTGGTAGTTGTAGCTAACAATGGTAGTAACACTAGTCTAAGTTGAAGCAATAGTCAAGGAGCAAATGAAGTGTATAAATCTTATCCACAAGGATTTACTTTGATGTCAAATCCAAGTTCATGGATTATGGAGATGAAAAAGGAATCTCTACACTATTGTTGCAGCTGCAACTACTTTCCCAAATTTCTAAAATTTTTTGGACCCTCCTTTTGATTTTATCTAGCCCAAGTTTGTTTAATCTTTTTAAACTTTTCGTGGAAGTCCATTTTTTCTCCGCTTGAGAAGTTTATTGTCGGAAGTTTATTTATGTTTGAGTCGGGGCACTAGTTCTCTATGCCGTCACTGTTTCGGAGATGAAACGAACTAATTTTACCGCTGCACAACTTTAAAGTCTCTCGAACACTTAACTTTTCTTTGAATTTTCGACGGTTTGGTTTTATCGCTGCCCAGCCGAAAGTATTTTGAGCACTTAATGTTTTTTGGGTTTTACGATGATCACTGTCGGAAGTCGTTTGAACAAGTGAATCAGGGAAGTAGTTCTCTACGCAGCTGCCGTTGCGGAAGGTAAAGAATGAACGTCTCGATGGACAGTCATGTTTTCGCCGATGGGCTTGTATCTCCTTTGTGTTATGTTTCAAAAAATACTTTTACTTTTTGACTTTCGATGTTTTCTGTTTTTTCACGGTTGGAGCATTAGTCTTTTGTGTTGCCGCCGTTTCGGAAGGAAAACAGAGAATTTTCCGACGAATAGTCTTTGTCCTTGTCGATTCCATGGTTTTTGTTTTCGTCATCGGAATGGTGTTGACGATTGATCGAAGGACGAGTCCTTGTGTTGCCGACATGGCGGCACCTTTGAGCCTCTGATCGCCGATGTTTTCTATTGCTACGGAACCCTTAGTATATATGACTTTCGCCATTGTGGCTCCTTAGTGAACTGATCGTTCGGTATATAGTGCTTCCGCTTGTCAATGCGAGTTTTGTTTCGCCCGATGCTTAAGTAGTTTTGCTCGCCAAGAGGGTTTTTCCCGCCTGATGTCTTTTACTCTATTTTATGATGGCGGAGTTGTTTCGTTGTGTTTGGTTGAGTCGGGGTTTTTTCCGAGATGAAGAGCGCAGTCAGGGTTCGTTGTTTTGAGGATTGGCGGTTACATTGCTGTGATTCACGATTTCCTCGGAGGATTTCGAGTTAGTCCAGATGCTTCCTGGATTGAGATAAGAAGTTTGTTTTTCGAGCTTGTGATTTTAGCAGATTTCAAGATACGAACTTGCAGGATTTTCTTTGTATTATCATTTTTCTTTTCATGCATTAATATTGTTGGTAGTTCATTTTACAGGATGAATGTTTTGATACAGTTTGTGTTATTTTGTCAAACGCTAGTGGTTTAAGAACAAGCTATGTTTATGACAGAATGATTGCTGCTGCAAAGAGGATATGTCTAAAAGGGAGCTAGCAAGGAAGAAGGTGGTTGAAGAATGAAGAAGCATAGATAGAGAAAAGAAGAAGAAAGTGGAGGTCTAAGCTCAACAGGATTTAAAAGGGACCAATGGATTACTAAGCATAATCAATAGCAACAGAGGCCCAGGCTTGAGAAAAGTTCACCGATAATCAAGCGGGGCCCTCTTTATAAAAAGTGCTATTAAATTTTAATTTAATGTAACGTATTGTACGGCACTCACTAAAGGACAAAATTGTGAGAATGAACGGTTGGGGAGGGAGCCCAAAGGTCCCAAGGGGCAACCCAAAGGTTTTGCTGTTTTGTATAAATATAGGAGACATTAGAGGAATTTTGGGGTCTAAAATGGGCCTCCTAAGGAAAATAATAAAATAATAGTTAAAATAATAAAATAATAGTTAAAATAATAAAATAATAGTTAAAATAATAAAATAATATTGATTAATTTTGGAGGAAGAAAGAAAAAAACTACTTTTTGTGTTCGTATTTTCGACATATCTCCCTGTGTTTTTACTCAAATTTCGATCGGGAGAGCTCGTTGGATGTGGAATTTGATTTCGCATCCAACGAGTACCGACACTGCATACTTTTGACGGACCCCGCTACCCCAAAAACAAGAAATCATTTTTTAAGGTATTTCTTGTTTTTGGGGTAGTGGGGTCCGTCAAAAGTATGCACTGTCGGTATTCGTTGGATGCGGAATCAAATTCCGCATCCAACGAGCTCTCCCGATCGAAATTTGAGTAAAAACACAACGAGATATGTCAAAAATACGAACAAAAAAAGTAGTTTTTTTTAATGACAAATATGTCAATTCAACCATTATGGTTGACTTATTTTATTGAAATTCTATTGGTTCTTGAATTCCAACTCACAAAAACTTATTTTGGCACGTTTTCTTATAAGGCCCATTTTAGACCCCAAATTTCCTCTAATGGTTAGATGTAATGAGGACTTTTTCCCAGATAGATTTGTGAGAGTATGTTGTAAGAAGAACTTTTTCCTTTTGCAATAAAGAATTACAAGTTTCCTGTTGGAGAAAGCTTGGTGGAAGATTTCAAATGCTGTGCTATGGATTTGTTGAATGTGAACTACTTCATTTTCAACTTGCATCCATTAATTGTGAGATTGTTCTAACTCTTTGAACCCATGTTCTTGTTATGAATGCACGCTAGTTTATTCTATGAAATTTCCACTGTGAGTAATGAAGACTTTTCATAAACAATGAGCTATCTTGTTGTTCATATATCTATTAATGTCCACGTGTTTTGAAATAAGTAACAACTATCTGTGATTTTTCTTAATGCATGCGCAGAAACACATTACTCATTGATAAATGATAATCTTGCTCCCTAGGGATAGGTTAGATAGTTAGTTTTAGTTTCTTCCTGTGTGTGATTTAGATGCGAGAGAGTTAAGATGAGAAGTAAGAACCTGTGCATCACATTGTGACCGCTCCTCGTATTCTCTATCAATCTGCATTTTTAGATAGGCACTTGCACATCATACTTAAACATAAAAATTTAAAAATACACACGGTGGACTGGGCCGTAACCGGTAAATCCTTTATTTCGTTACTTGACCTACGGTAGCCGGACTGTAAACCGGACGGATTCCCCATACCAAAGAGTAACGGGCTAGTTGGGAATGTTTACTAGGGAGAATCCCTAACAGTTGTTACCTGTGATTTTCCAGGCCTCAACAACTACACATACCTATGTTTTCAAGTTTGTTGAGAATAAAGATGAGACTCTACACTACACATACCTAACACATACCTATATTGTTAGTTAGAGGCAAGGTGGATGTAGAGTAACATTGGTTCTCATGTAATAATCTAGAATGTACGAAGAAATTCAATGAGGTGCACAATATTGAGTTCCAAACTTCTCGGGGAAAAGGATATCTCCAGTGGTATATGAAATATAAGCAAATCATGCCTCTTAGGTTTGTGAGAACACTAGATGATATCACAAACATTTGTGAAGGAGTCTCATAAATCTTTCTACATGATCAAAGTAGATTCGAGATCCTAATAAATGAAATAAATGTGTTTGAGACAATGTTTGGTGAAGCGAATGAAAATAAGAAGATGATCTATGTAATCATTGCTCCTTGTTGCTACTACGATATAATGTGATTTCCAACATAGTCGTCTAGAGGACTGTATTGCCTAATTATTTTGATATTTTCTTTAGCATGGGCATAGTGCTCAGTGCTATCCCCTATTGTAGAACTACAAAAATGATTTGAACATGGTATGTTGTGGTTTGTCTTTATTGCATGTAATAATAATAATTTCCATGCTTTGCAATAGATGAGTGTTTCAAGAAAAATACTTTTGTTGTAGAGAATTGATGTACGGGGTGGCTAGATCAATGATAACGAGGTGGGTAATTCTTTGTTTCCTTTCCAACATAGGTGTGGAGAAATATTGAATATTGCTTGGAGTTGATTGATTCTGTGTCCCATTCCATGGATTACCCATCTAAGGAACAATGCCCCAACCTAGTTTAAAAAAT
Organism: Pseudotsuga menziesii; assembly: GCA_001517045.1. Taxonomy (NCBI): domain Eukaryota; kingdom Viridiplantae; phylum Streptophyta; class Pinopsida; order Pinales; family Pinaceae; genus Pseudotsuga; species Pseudotsuga menziesii. The sequence continues at coordinate 140,047 of LPNX010745936.1, forward strand.
CTTTAATATAAATTTGAAACCCTTAATAATCCAACACAATCAGAATACATGAATGTATGCAACTAATTAAATGTAAGGGAAAACTCATTGAAAGTAAGGAAAATCCACACCATGTCACAAATAGATAGAAATCGAATTAAATAACATATTATATAAGCATACATTTAATGCTTGTTTCTTAATGAAGGGAAATCTAAGGAACTAATTGTGTATGGGGAATTTTTTACACAATCGTAGGTATCTAGGGTAGATGCCACTTGGGTGAGGTAAACAAGTTAGAAATTCACAACTTAGTTAGTTCAACCTAATTTCTCTTAGGGTTAGCGGATCTACTCACCATTTATCACTCTATGTACCTCATCTTGCTATCATCTAGCAATGACATTCTCATCCATTGCTATACACAATAAAGGGGGGGATTTTTTTCTTATATTCTCACTAGAGCTTTAGGGATTTGCTCCCCTTTCAATGCTCTTTAATTTAGGAAATAAGAATCATATGTTGATTGTTGATTTCCTCATAGGGATAACCTGAGCGATCAATGTCTTGGATCTAAGACCTCTGATGAGCAACAATTAACAGGGAAATGGAAGGTTTTTCCTAAACCCATCATATAATATTTTTCACAAACATCCATTTCTCATCTTAGGTCCATGCACTAAATCTTTCTTAACTCATTTGGTCATTTTTAGGGTTTTTATACCAGTTTTGACGTTTGGAATGCAACCTTTAGAATTTGGGTAGTGCTTGAACATCCTATAGATAACAGTGTGAATGGTGAATGTGAGGAATGACAATGGATCCCATGAGAATGGAGAAGGGGAATGTATTCCCATGAGGAGTGATGGCTCAAATGTTTCTTACACTCATTGTACCCATTTCCATGCCTCCATAACTATGTGGGGTATACTTTTCTCATTAATGATCATCGTGCATTTGATTATTGGATTTTAACTCAAAGATGGTGGATGAGATTTGATTAAGGTGCATGACGGAAAAGCTAGTTCTTAGGATGACACTTGGAATTGGATGATTGTTTTCCCATTCCCCCCAACTCCTTTCACTTTAGTGGACTCATATCCCATTATATTCTCTCTATATCCATCTTAGACCTTTGTGTTAATATTAAGAACACAATATACACATCTTGAATGTATTGTTGAAATCCTACCACATGAACCTTAAAAATATGTGAAAAATATATTTATTGTAAATTGCATGCTGATCCATTCACTTATTGGGGATTTCCCTTGATCTCTACACTAGGATTCCACACAATCAAATTTACATAATTTACATATGAGGCTTTTATAAGCCCACATGGATTTATTTTTGTCTTTATATCCACTTATTTACAACTTATACATATTTCTACCAAATACATCCAAAGGGTAAAAACCATCGTAATACATTCCCCTCTTCCTTGGAATAACACATGCTTTTGTGCACCTCAATATAATAAAAAAATAGCTATGATTCTTTCACGCTCTACAATACCCACATGACCTATTTGGGACCAAAGTGATTCCATTGCACCTTTCCTAGTCCAATGGTTTGGTTATGTAGCAATGCTACTTTCTTGTCAATAATGAAAATTGGCTTGGTTTGGAACTCTCTCTCTGGTTCCATTGTATCATAACCCAATCAATTATGTTTTTTGGATCATGTATATATCTATTAAGCAAGGAAACACATAAAAGGATGATCTTTAATGTTTGTAGAAAATGCAAGTATATATGCCATTGGCCTTATCCTATCAAGGGTTTTAAATGTTTACCCAACAACAAGGATAGGAAATTTAGTGTTAATGATCTAGATTCCAATGTGGCACAAAATATAAGCTTCAAAGAGCCTCCCTTGAATTCAGTTTGAGGGAGAGATGATCCTTAACATTGAATTCGTTGTGCACCCTATTCTTATTTGCATAGATTTTCTTCATCTTGTGTTTCCTTCAAGCTCTAGTTGATTCCAACTTGTTACTCCATCTCCTTGAGAAATTCTAGTTCAATTACAAATATGTTTATCAAGTTACCCCAACTTATTGGAGTATTGCATCTTTTTCCATATACAACTGCAAATGGACTCATGCTTAATGACACACGATACCCATTGTTATATTCAAACTCCACCATGTGAAATAATCTTCCCACTTCGATGGTTTATCCATCAGATACACGAGGATAATGTCTTCAATCAATTGATTCCATGTTTGGGTTTCCCCATCTGTTTGTAGACTATAAGCAACAATTATATTCAAAGTTGTGCTCAAGTCCTAAAAAATATTTCCAAAATTGTAAGTAAACTTTGTATCCCTATTTGAAACAATTGTTGTGGGTAGGTTGTGTAACTTGAAAATTTATCTCATGAGTATTTTTGCAATGTTTATATCTTTGTGTAGATTTAACATGAACACAATGCATTTCCTTTGGTCAATCATCCACCACAACCATGATGGGAATCATGTTGGCTCATTGTTCATGGAACTTCGGAAATAAATTCCATCATTATTAACTCCCATTTCCTTTTTGGGGTGGAAAAGGCTTCAACAAACATGTTGGGTGTTGATGCTCAATGTTAAATTGTTGACTTTCCATACATCTAACATTGTATTTTATAACATTCTTATTCATACTATGCCAAAAATATTGCTTCCTTGGTATACCAATAGTTTTATGGTAGCATGGATGGCCAATATATGGCCTTTTATGGATTTCATAATTATTATCAACTTTGAAGCATTGAGAATATAAATTCTATTTTTAAATAAGAAGTCTATCATCACTTAGTTGATGACCTTCATACAAATATTCTTTATTTTCTCTTTCTGTAGTATCTTTCGCTTAGATATAATGCTCATCTTTAGTTAGGGACTCAATCACTATTTTATTTAATTTTGATTTGCAAATGTTGATTCCTGCCACATGCATCTTTCTATTGAGTGCATTTACAAATTTGTTCTCTCTTCCTTTTAGGTGATTGAGTTCAAAATTGAATTTGTAGAGAGTTCCAACTGTCTTGCTTGCTTGGAATTCAAGTTGGGTTGGTTGAATAAATAATTCAATCCATTATGATAGGTTATGATTTCAAACCTATTTCCCACGAAGTAATTCCTTCACATGTTTATTTCATGGACTACTACAACAAGTTCCAACTCACGAGTAGCATAATTTTTATTACGTTCCTTCTATTTTTGCGACTTATAGCACACATCATGGTTTTCTAGCATGAGAACACTACCAATTCCTTCAATGTAGGTGTCCATGTGCATGACAAAATGTTTGTCTATTTTCAATATTGGAGCACTGGTTAGAATAATTTTTTAACAATTGAAAGCTATCCTCACATCATTGGGACTATTACAAATTCTTTCCTTTCTTTTGCACGTAAGTGATGGGATATGAAATATTGGAAAATCCCTATATAATTCTTTAGTAATAACCAACAATACCTATAAAGGATCTCACATTTTATACAATTCTTGGAGAGGGCCAATTTAGTATGGCCTTGATCTTTTTTTGGATCCACCAATATTCTTTCTTTCGAGATAATGTGATCCAAATAAAATTTGCTTATAATACAAGTCACATTTTTTGAGTTTCACATACAACTTGTATTCCCTCAATACTTGCAAAACCATTCACAACTTGATTCTCACACTCTTGAAATTTAGAATAAATTAGTACACGGTCAAGGGAAACAAGTACAATATTGTCCAAATATTTATTGAAGACACTGTTCATGGGGGACACATTGACTGTAGCTAGTGCATTTGTGAGTCCAGATGGCACCACTATGAATTCATAATGACCATATATTGTTGTTAAGGATGTATTTTGGATGTCTTCTTCTTATTTATGATTTGATGATATCACAATCTAAAAGTTAAAAAAATGTCTTTACCTATCTTATTTGACCCAAATAATGAATTTGATTCTAACATAAGTCACATTTCATGAGTTTCACGTATAAATTGTTTACTCTCAACACTTGCTGAAACCATTCACAAATGATCCTTATGTTCTTCTTTGATTTAGAACAAATTAGTATTTGATAAAGGAAAACAAGTACAATCTTGTACAAATACTTATTGAAGACATTGTTCATGTGGAACATGAATTTCAATGGTGTATTTATGAGATTGAATAACACCACTACAAATACTTAATGACCAAACCTTATTCTAAAGGATGTATTCTTTCTTATTACTAACTGCTGATATCTTGATCTCATTTAAATTTTTGAGAATACCTTTGCCTCTCTCATTTGATGAAATAAATCATTAATTGGAGGCAACAAATACTTGTTCTTGATTGTAATTTTATTCCATCATTTGTAGTCAACACAAAGCCTAAGAGTTCCATCTCTTTTTTTTCACAAACAAGATGAGTGATACCCATGGAAACAAACTTTAAAGTCGAATGTTTCTTTTATCCAACAATTCATTTAAATCCATTTTTCAACTCCATAAACGTTTGGGTATTCAACCTATAAGGAGTCTTGGACATCAATGCAATGTCTTGTACAAGGTAAGTTGATAAATTAATGCCCATCTTTGGAGGAAGCCTCATCATTTCATCCCAAAATACATTGAAGAATTCTTGCAATAAAACAAGTCTTCAAGTTTTGGACCTTTGTCTCCTATTGATTCCAATTTGTGAGCTTCATGTAATTAACATCCTTTTTTAAAACATTGCTTCAATTGTAATGATGAAAAATGTTTGATAGATATTATCCTTGGAATGCTTCTCACTCTCTTTGGTTTTCTGTCATCATCATTGCAATAAAAATTGTTGTTGTTGTAGTCAGTCTTAGGTCGATGTGCTTTCAACCAGTCCATTCCAATAAGGACTCATAAAAAAAAGGCAACAAAATACGCAAGTGTGCCTTTGGAAAAAAGCCCATTCAATTCTAATAGACAAGTATTCACCATTTCATTCACCTTGCTCTTGGTTCGAGTGGCTCACTAGACTAGTTATGCTTTACTATGCTTGCATTTCTTGACATCACAAGTTTTGACAACTTTAGGGGAAACATGATTGTGGCTAGATCTTGAGTCCATTAAAATGGAAATGTATTGGTTTGTAATCTTACATTCAACTTCTCCACAATTAGTTGGTGATCAACTTGATTGTCCTCTAATGTAACAAAATTTTGAAGAAAGGTTCATACCAGAGTTGTCATGTCCCTTTCCATGGACTAACCAACTAAGGAATGTGGACATAATCCAATTTAAAATATGATCAATATCACTTTGAGATATCTAAAATATGAAAATGGTTAAATGAATGATTGTATGCAACTAAACAAATGTAGTAGAAAACAACCATAAACTTATTGAAAACCATGGAAATCCATACCCATTTCAAAAATAAATGAAATATAATCAAATTGTGAATTATAGAATCAAAATATAATACTTATCCTTTAACCAAAGAAAATCCAAGGAAATCATTTTGTATGAGCAATTTTCCTCGATTTGTAGGCATCCAAGGTAGTTTACACCCCTAAGATGAACTATGAGGCCACCAAGTAGAGGGAAACAAGCTATAGACTCACAACTCACTCAAGACAACCCAACTACTCCCAGGTTCAATAGACCTTCTCACTACTAAGCACTCCAGGTATCTCATCTAGATATCAACCATTAATGGTATTTTCATCCACTTTCCTATACAACACAAGGAATATATTTCCCTTCTCTTCTCAACAATGTATCCAATTTTTCTCTCCTTCCAATGCTCTTCAATGTTGTAACAATGTGTAATGATGTCTAGCGGTCTCATTTCCTATTGTACAAGCCTTGACTACGACATTTTGTAAACACAATGAGTCCTACCTAGAGTATGAGACATATTATTACTCATAATTGTCTAACTTATGGAAAATAATTTATCCCACATGCATCATGGAGTTTATTCTCATATTACTCTCTTTATATAAAAGAGGTGGGAAAATAGTTATCCCACAGGTATTGTAGGATATGTTCTCCCATCCCTCTAGTATATATAATAGAGTGAGGGAGGCCCATTTGATATATTGAGATATTGCAAAGTTGTGATGTAACACTTATGTGGGGGAGCCAAAGCTTTGCAAGATTGAGAAGATTGAGAGTTTTCTGAAGAATAAGAAGATCATCCTTTTATGGATGTTTTGCCATTTTGCGGTTTTATCATGTAAACTCTGTCCTCTCTTCTCTCATTTTTGTGTCTTTCATTTTATGTTTATTGATTTATTTGATGCTTGTATTGATAGGAGATTAGACTAGTTAGATTCTTGTTATAAAGTTAATGCATACTTATAAGATCTAACAAGTGTAAGCAAAACAAATCCATTCGATTGATTATTCATTGGAAATAAGCTAAGAGATCAATGCCTTCAATGAGTAACAATAACATGAAAAATGAAAGATTTTTGAACAACCTAGTCTCTATGCTTTTCTTTAATGCCTCATCTATAATTTTAGGTCATTGCATTACTCTTTCATTACCAATTTGGTTATTTTTAGTCCCAACATGAGGAATGCAACCTCCAAAACTTAGGTAGTGCACTAACATCCCATTCCATTTGTATAAATACAAATGGTGAATGTGAGAAACGTCAATGACTTCCATGGGATTGGAGGAATGAATTCCATTGAAAAGGGATTGCTCATATGTTTCTCCATGTTAATTGTACGCAAGTCCATGCCTCCATAACTATGGAATGCAAACATTTATCACCCTTTATAAGACTTAAGTAAATTAAATAATAATTAATGATTAGGTTGTAATTAATAAATTTAGACGACATGATCTCTATTAAAAAAGAGTCACGTAGACAATAAAAAAAAATCATTTAAATCATTTCCTAAGCCAAGACTCATAGAAAATATCATTTAAATAATTTCCGAAGCCATCTTTGTTAGGATTAACCCTAAAGAGGGTTTTGTGGATCCTTCATTGTTCTTTTTATTCATCACATACCCACGTTAGGGTTTGTTTCATGATTATGCATTCACTATTCATTAATTGCGTAGTTTTAGAGCAGCAAGATGAATGCCATTGCTAAATGTTACAAGGTATTAGAGCACCTCGTTAAAGTGTATGGATTGTGAACAACGAGTTGTAAGTTATCGGTAGCAGAATTGTGAAGATCATAGCATGAGAAGGGCCGCCGCCTCCTTAGAGTCCATAGTATCCACAAACAACAGGCATTTTTGAGAGTTACCAAAGTCTAAAATTTGAGATTCTATAGTCGTTGTGAGAGTTATACATAGCCGCCCCATCCATTGTAAAAGCTGCCACAATAGTGGGATCGAGCAACTAGGTTAGCCGTCAAGGAAGCGTCACAACGAAAGGATCGAGCTACTAGCTGCCGATCTGTAAAGAGTTTTTGAAATGACAACAAAGAATCTACGTAAGCTGCAAGCCACCAAAGAAGTGAAACTGCCTTACATGCCACTATTTGTATGATTCATGCATGCAGGTTGCTGTGTACCTGACTGAAGTGTGATTAAAGGAACATCGATTTTGTTTGGAACAAACATATTAAAGCCAATAATCTGTGTAGGCACCTCTCCACGATGAATAATTTAGAGACAAAGGTCACTTGCATGATTCGTGGCATCTACAAAAGATGAGATGAATTATACAAATTCCTTGAAGATAAACACTGAAATATTATGTGCATCATACGGTCAACCAGGATAATCGATTCTATTTCATGTTAAAGTTTAACAAAGAGAGAAGCACAAACCACTGGGATATTGATTGCTTGGCAATGGAATGCCTTTTCAATATTAACACAAGTATTTATAAGACTACTTAACAACAAAACCATGGATAAATACCACCGGTCACAGAATATCATGGGTCACTATTTTGTTGGAAATATTAATTACTCGTTGATCCACATATCATCTCGGCCGACTCTGTCATAGTCTATAGCAGGTCAGTTTATGTCAGTCTCTCTGACATAATGAAGAGTTCACGTCGCTCTTATGTCTCTCTTATATAAAGCAGTCAAGTCAAATTAAATTTATGAAGATAAGTTTCTAAGTAGATAGTTATTATAGTCTTTAATGTTAAGTCGGTAGCTTCACATAGAAGCAATTTTAGTCTGTCTATATATAGAAGAAGTTTCTAAATTGAAGTGAAAATTGAATAGTGGAGAAGAAGGAAAAACTCTCTAGAGAGTTCAAGAGGTCAAGCTTTGTGTGTTTTTGAAAAGTGTTGAGAGCCGAAGCTCTGTAAAAGGTGAAACATCCTTATAAATTTCCAAGTTTGTATTTGCGACAATAGTTCTTTGTTGTGTCTTGACAAGTTACATAAATCCATTGTTTATGGTTGAATGCATGTTTTATTTAGCCGCACATCTTCTCCAGAATTACTTGCGTAAATATTGTTTACATTTACTGTTTAGTGAAAGACACAAAGAATCCATAAATATTTCACCCTGTAAAAGGTTGAGTTTTTATGACAGAGTGCTCGACACAAGTCTTACTTAATATTTGGTTATATGATATTGTGAGTCTGTCGCAATATAGTTGTGTCTAGGTTTACCCCAAGTTACCAGTCGGTGAAAAGTGTTTTTCATATTTTAGACTAAGAAATCTCTTTTATAAAAGTTCGACTAAAAGTGGTCAGTCGAAGTGGGAGTTGGTCGCAACCAAAAGTGTGTCGAAGGTAAATCCTATCACGGTAAAATCCGGTCAAAGTTAAGTGGGTGTTTATCGAGGTAAAAATGTGTCAGGTCAAGTTTGTAAAAGTGTCTCGACCAAAAGTGGTTGGCCAAAGATTATCTATCGAAGTATTGGTCAAAGTTAGACTTGTCAAAGTATTGGTCGAAGTTTGACCTATCGAAGTTTTGGTCAAAGTTAGACCCGTTGAAGTTTTGGTTGAAGGTTTACCCGTTAAAAAAAGGGTAGAGTCTCCCAAGATCTGGTATCAGAGCGGGTTTAGGGAATAAACCTTGTCTTAAAAAAAATATTTCTCTAAGGAAAATTAAAAATATGGCTTCCACATCTGGTGCAAACATGTCGACTTTGCAATCTCCAATCTTCATAGGAAAGAATTATGAATATTGGTCTCTGACAATGAAGTCTTTGTTTAGAGGACAAGATGTGTGGGAGATAGTCCAAAATGGCTATACGTATCCAACCGATCAAGAAACATATAATAATCTCACTCAAGCTCAGAAGGATTCCCTGAGGGAATAAAGGAAGAAAGACAGAAAGACTTGGTTTTACCTACACCAAGCTATGCATGAAAGCATACTCCCAAGAGTAGAAACAACAAATATCGCTAAGCAGGAATGTGATACATTAGAAACTGCCTATCGAGGATTGGACAAGGTAAATACTTCTAAGTTGCATATTTTAGAAGAGATTTTGAATCTCTGTCAATGAAAGACACAGTTAGTGGACTCATTTTACACTCAACTGAAATCTCATGGAGATAATATAGAATACGAAAGGGTTGTTAAAAAAGTACTTAGAATCCTTCCCCATAAATTTGAATCCTTGGTCATGACCTTGGAAGAAAACAAAGACATGTCGCAGTTTACCATTGATGAGTTACAAGCTTCACTCATCAATCATGAACTTAGAATCAGTAGATCAAATACATCATTGGAAGGTGCATTTGCATGTCAATCATCCATAAGCCGTGGAAGAGGCAAGGGGAGATATAACTCTAGAGGAAGAGGAAGAAGTTTTTCCAGAGGATGACGCAACAATAATCCCGCAAATTTCACTGGTAGATGATAGAATAAAAAATCCAGTCAACCAAGTGGTCACAGGTTTGATAAGTCTAAAATTCAATGTCATTATTGCAAGAAATTTGGCTGTTATGCATATGAATGCAGGAAGAAGTAGTATGACCAAGGAAGGAAAAGCCAAAATCAGTCGACCAACACCAACACTTAGCGAAGCGCAATGTTAATGGCACGTGCATCACCAATTGAATGCAATGATGTACAATAAATTCCATGTGACATATGGTACTTAGATTCAAGCTGCAACAATCATATGATTGGTAATTTAAATTTGTTTTCCAGTTTAGATAAATTAGTTCAAACTTATCTCACACTTGGAAATAATTTCCATGTCACTCATTGTTTTGGGAAAATATACTGTTGGTATTCTAACCAAACAAGGGGAGCAAAAGATTATGCTTGATGTTGATCATGTCGAAGGTCTGAAACACAATTTGTTGAAATTTGGATAACTAATACAAAAAGGTTACATATTCTATATGGAGGACAACCATTGTGTTATTAAAGACATACGTCAAAGCAACCAACTGATAGCAAAAGTGCCAATGACAAGCAATTTCTTGTTTCCTTTAAGGATAATTCCAGACATGAAAGGAAAGACAAATACATGAGCTGCATTCAAGGCAACAATCAAATAAGGAGACAAGCATTGCAACAAGAAAGAAAAATACAATACTAATTTTCAGGAAACAATCCAATCAGATGTTCAGGATGAGTCCTGGGTGTGGCATTTCAGATTTGGACATATGAATTTTGGTGGGATGAAGCTACTGCCCACGAAGAATATGGTGAAATGATTGCGATTAATCAACAAACTAGAGAGAGTGTGTGAATTTTGCATTTTTTGCAAGCAACATTGAGAGACTTTTCCAGTTGGAAATTCATATAGAGCACGCACACCACTTGAGATTGTGCACTCTGATATATGTGGCCCAATGCAGACATCATCGATGGGAGGATGCAATTAATTTATTACTTTTATTGATGGCTACTCAAGAAAAACATGGGTATATTTTCTAAAACATAAATTTGATACATTTAGTTGTTTTCAGCAGTTCAAGGCACTCATGGAGAACCAAAGTGGGAACCACATCAAAATATTAAGGATAGATAGAGGCGGTGAATATGTCTCCAATGAATTCCTAATTTTTTGCAAGACCCATGGAATACACAAGCAATTCACTGCATGATATACACCTCAACAGAACGGTGTCACAAAAATAAAGAACATAACCATTATGGAGATGGTGCACAACATGATGGCAGCCAAGCATTTTACAAATGAATATTGGGCTGAAGCTGTCACAACTGCTATATATATTATGAATTGGTGTCCAAAAAAGAGCATGAAGAACAAAGTTTCTTAAGAAGCATGGACATGCATGAATCACAATGTTTATCATTTAAAAGTTTTTAGTTGTGTCGCATATGCTCATGTTCCAAATGAGTTGAGAAAGAAACTAGACAACAAGGGACATAAATGTATTTTTGTTGGTTACTATGAAGACACAAAATCATACAAGTTGTATGATCTTGTCACAAGGAAAGTAAGCATTAGTCATGATGTTCAATTTGTTGACAATGAAACATGGGATGGAACTGTCGAGAATAATGTCAATATTGCGTCGAATTTCGAGCATGATGACATGGTGGAGGAAGTGGTTCAAACACCGCATGTAAGTCAAAATGTCACAGCATCGTCAACTCCCATGACACCAGGACATGGTCCAGCATAAGGAACATCGACACAAGTCACAACTCAAGCTATACCGACAAGCACACCAAGAGGACAACAGACTCCATCAAGCATTTCATCGAGGTTGACATCGACAAATCCAATGAATACAAGAAGTTTACATGAAATATATGAAGTTGGTACACCAAATTCATTCTCTCTATTTGCATTATTTTCTCAAATAGATGACCCACTAACATTTGGGGAAGCAGTTGAATAAGAAGTATGGGCACAAGCCTTGGATGAAGAAATAGAATGCATTGAGAATAACCAAACATGGGAGCTGGTAGATGTACCAAAAGATAAGGATGTAATCATTGTCAAATGGATTTACAAGACCAAGCAATATGCTGATGGGAATGTGCAGAAGCACAAGGCAAGAATTGTTGCAAGAGGGTTCTCACAATGTTAGAAAAAACATGATCGTAGAGCAATAAAAATTAAACAAGATGCAATTATTAAACACATTACAAGAGAAACACATATATAACATGGTTCACCCAAGATGGGCTCCGTACACACAGTAATTGAAAGTCCTTTATTATTATACTATCCAAAAAAATGAAGGTATACAACCTACAGGAATCTAGCTGCACTTCCTCTTCACTCTCTCACAATCTATCTCACACAATCACATGGATTGATTTTACAATACTACAATACAATACACAACTGTATTACAATTATTTCCTTTTATAAGGGAATTACATGGAAAAATACTAGGGGTCACCCAATACCATGGGTCCGCAAATTGTTGGCCAACAAACATCCCAAAAATTTATTTTAGGGGATTTTCCCACGAACCCCCCTTTCTCAGGGGAATTGCTCCCGAACCACTGCTGGGGAACTGCTGGCCCCTAGACCCTCGCACCCCCTAGATGGGACGAGTGTATAGTAAAATTGGGGTAAAAACATGACTGAAAAATAACATATATGAATGTGGAAGATCAGACTCCATAACCAACAAACAGTAACCCCACATAGAATTCAATGAAACCTTCACACCAGTCACACGCATGGACACAATCAGAACAGTTTTAGCAAATGCTGCTCAAAACAAATGGCATGTTTATCAAATGGATGTTAAATCGAAATTTTTGAATGACTATTTGGAGGAGGAAGTGTATGTGGAACAACCACAAGGCTATGAAGTTACAGGTCAAGAGCACAAAGAGTATAGGCTGAAAAATGCACTCTATGGTTTGAAGCAAGCTCCTAGAGCTTGGTATAGTCACATTGATTCCTATCTCACTAATAATGGATTTCAAAAAAATGAAAGTGAACTGACGTTGTACACCAAATTCAATGAGCAAGGAAACATGCTAATTGTATGCATGTATGCAGATGATTTAATATTTACTAGTGACTTTGGCATCAAATATTTTAGAACGATCATGGAAAATGAATTTGAAATGACTAATTTGGAGCTTATGAATTTTTTCCTGGGCATTGATGTCCAACAGTCTGAAAGTGGTATATTCATATCACAATCGAAATATGCAAGTGCAGTTTTAAAAAGATTCAATATATCTAATTGCAAGATAGCCCCAAAACCAGTAATAACAGGTTTAAAATTGAGCAAGGATGACGATGAATCAACTATAGATCCCACACTGTTTAAAAGACTTGTGGTGTCCTTATGTATTTAATTGTGACAAGACCCACCATTATGTATGGAGTAAGTCTGATCTCAAGATTCATGGAGTCACCAAAAGACTCTCATTGGTAGGTTGGTAAAGGAATTCTGAGGCATGTAAGTGGCACAAAGGATCTTGACATAATGTATTTTACCTCAGAAAATTGTAAACTCATTGGATACACTATTAGTGAAAATGGAGGCAACACAGATGTTAGGGAAAACACATCCGAGTATACATTTCATTTTGGTACAGGTGCTGTTTCGTGGGATTTGAATAAACAACCCATAGTAACTTTGTCTTCAACATAAGCATAGTATGTTGTATCTACAAGCATTGCATGTCAATCCATTTGGATGCAGATCATAATCTTAAAATACCTGTCACAGAACCAACAAGAACCAAAAACCATTTTCTGTGACAATAGTTCAACCATTGCATTATATAAGAACCATGTGTTTCATAAGAGAACCAAGCACATCGACACAAGGTATCATTTCATAAGAGAATCAATGAACAACAATGAAATTTGTTTACAAGTTTGCAGGTTTGAAGATCAACTTGCATACATATTTACAAAACCATTGGAAAATGATACATTCCAGTATTTTCAAAGTTATCTTGGAATGACAAGTTTTTTACAGTGAATTGTCATGCACAAAGAAATTTTAAAGCTCTGAAATATTTTTTTTTAAGATCCCTATCTGCTCATATTTAAGGGGGAGTGTTGGAAATATTAATTACTCGCTGATCGACATATCATCTTAGACGAATTCGTTATAGTCTGCAGTTGGTCAGTTTCTGTTAGTCTCTCTGAGAGAATGAAGAGTTCACATCTCTCTTATAAAAAACAATCAAATTAAAATTTTGAAGATAAGTTTCAAGGTAGATAGTTGTTACAGTCTTTAATGTTAAGTCGGCAGATTCACATAGAAGCAATTTCAGTCTATCTATATATAGAAATAGAAGTTTCTAAATCAAACTGAAAATTGAATAGTGGAGAAGAAGGAAAAACTATGTGGAGAGTTCAAGAGCTCTAGCTCTGTGTGTTTTTGATAAGTGTCGAGAGCCGAAGCTCAGTAGAAGGTGAAACACCCTTGTAAATTTCCAAGTTTGTATTTGCAACAATATTTCTTTGTTATGTCTTGACAAGATATATAAATCCATTGTTTATGGTTGAATGCATGTTTTAGCCGCACATCTTCTCCAAAATTACTTGTGTAAATATTGTTTACATTTATCGTTTAGTGAAAGACACAAATAATCCATGCATATTTCACCATGTAAAACGTTGAGCTTTTTATGACAGAGTGCTCGACAAAAGTATTAATTAATATTTGGTTATATGATATTGTGAGTCTGTCACAATATAGTTGTGTCGAGGTTTACCCAAATTTACCAGTTGGTGAAAAATGTTTTTCATATTACAAGTATTTACACTAAGAAATCTCTTTTATAAAAGTTCGACTAAAAATGGTCAGGCCGAAGTGGGAGTTGGACACAACCAAAAGTGTGTCGAAGGTAAATCCCGTCACGGTAAAATCCGGTTGAAGTAAAGTGGGTGTTTGTTGAGGTAAAAAGGTGTTGGGTCAAGTCCGTATAAGTGTCTCGACCAAAAGTGGTTGGTCGAAGATTAACCTGTCAAAGTATTGGTTGAAGTTAGACTTGTCAAATTTTTGGTTAAAGTTTGACCTGTAGAAGTTTTGGTCAAAGTTAGACCTGTCGAATTTTGGTCAAAGTTTGACCTGTCAGAGTTTTGGTTGAAGTTAGACCTGTCGAAGTGTTGGTCAAATTTAGACCTATTGAAGTATTGGTCGAAGATTTACCTGTTAAAAAAAAGGGTCGAGTCTCCCAAGATAATTCTAGGTAAGGTGACCAAATCAACTACTCAGCTAATCAACTAATTAATGCACTATTGACCATAGTGGAATGTTGAGATTAAAATTATTAACAAACCCCCTTAATCTCAATTGGGACAATATTTTCAGTACTATTAATGTGAAAAGATGCCTACTGGTCTATGTCTCAGTTAGGCTTACATTTCATTCAAAAATTTCATTTTTACTTTCTTTCTTGATGTGTTCTTGGATTGTTTTTTCTTTGTCTTATGGATCTTGATGCTAAGTAGGTGTTCTTCAACATCTTGTTTAACTTCTGGAACATAGTGCAAGTATTCTTCTTCTATTTAAATATGGTTTTTCTTGTTGTCCTCTTTTCCTGCACAGTGAAAATTTTTGTCAGAAAAAATATGAATAGATTTCAGCTCTTCTTGGAGAACATTCACATCTTCACGTTCCTCATCAATGGTAGCTACTTCCTCATTCTTATTGACTTCTTCATTTGCTTGTACCCACTGTGCATCCTTTAGTGCTTCTTTAAAAAATGTGGGATTAAAGGAAAACAAAGGATATTGTAGATGCTCATCTATTATGGGAGTTTACTCCTATATCTCCCTCAAACTTCTAGTTTTCTGGTTTTGGGGTGGACTGCTTTTTGGTGTTTCTTTTGTGTTGCTATCAACTGTCTGTTGCTAATTCTCAGCAACTGTTCCAGATTCTATGCTGCTATCAACTATCTCTTGCTCGTATAGACTATCACTCACATCACTGGACATGGCTACATTGACATGTTTGATTTCAATATCATCAACAAACATAACTGGACCAACAATCGTTGTTGGGATTACTTGATCATTGAATGCCTCAAAGAAACGATCTTCTTCACAGTATTCCTGGTACTTTGCATGAATTTCAAAGTCATATTCTTCTATAGTCGGTTCCTCATTAAACACTTCTTTTAGTATATCCCACGCTCTTTTGGAGTATTAGCCTCTGCAATGTAATGAAATATGGAATAATTTATACTTTCATGTATGAGACTTAAGGAAACAACTCGCCTTCTGTGTTTTTGGAACACAATCAAATCCTTAAATGATTCTGTATCAATGGGATCCCCTTCAACTAACAAATTCCACAAATATCGTGACCTTAACAAACTTCTTATTTCCATAGCCCATATATTATAATTATCTCCATTAAATATTTTCCATAGTCCTACTGGTGTTAGCATATTTCTTACCTCTTCAAGATCTTCTCGTAGCTCCATCATCTTCAAGATTCAATCTTCTCCAATATGATCTATGTGTGCTTTCCACTTTGTGAAAAGGCTTACCCAAAAACAAAAAGAAATGGATCATGCCATATGCTCTGATACCATGTTAAATTTTAACAAAGAGAGATGAAGCACAAATGACAGAACACCAGTGGGCATATTGATTTCTTGGGAAATGGAATGCCTTCTCAATATTAACACAAGTATTTATAGGACTACTTAACAACAAAACCATGGGTAAATACCATGGGTCACTAATTCTAGGTAAGGTGACCAAATCAACTACTCAACTAATTAACTAATTAATGCACTATTGATCATAGTGGACCATTGAGATTATAATTCTTAACATTTCATCCATACAGTGATTCCATTTTATGGTGGGATTTGAAATCCGAAAAGAGATATTTTCTTTCAGTATTTAGCATAATTATTCCAACTGGTTTTATAATTTAATTAATTAATTTATTATTATTTTATGTATAGGGTTTATGTTTCAGTAGTGTCACTTGTTTAAGCAATTAGGGTTTCTAGTGTCGTTAGCACATGTGGGTTTGGATTGGAATAAACACCGTCTCTAAAATATATTCCTGTGTTTGTTTTAGGAATTAGGGGTTTTAGTGTGGTTTTTAGCATATGTGAGTTTGGATTGGATTAGGCCATCGATCTAAAATATCTTCCTAGAAAACTAACTGTGCACCTTGGGTGAGTACCTTGGTGAGTTCATAACTGGATATATTTTCATAAGGATATTTGATGTTTAAACAAGTTGTATCACCATTTTTTATGTAACAGAAAATCCTTTACTAGTGTGCCTAATTATAATCAAGGGCAATTAAAAAAATGTTGTTTTCATGATTTAAGAAGGCCCACACCTAGAATGTCTACACTTAGCATACAAGAAAGGGATCACCTCATTAAGCAAGGGAATTTCAATTATAATAGAGGAAAGTGGGACATCTAGTATGTCTAACGAGTGAAGATCTACAAGAGATGAAAAGATACGAAGAAAATTCAATAGATGATTCAAATATTTTCTTGCTAAAAGGGGGTCATGTTCTTATCGTGATGAGAGAATAGGTGACATCGAGTTTCCCTTGAGGTACAAACATCTAGTGAAAGGATGGGTACCTAGGGATCTTCCTCAAATGAACACCGATTTTTGTGTCGATGGAAGGATATATTGCATTGCTCCATCCTCATTGCATGGCTTGGGGATATTTTCCATGGTTGGAATAAAGGTACAAGATGGCAGATTAATTGAATTGATGGAGTATGTCGGACCCTATTACAGCTAAATAGATTGGATATTCCTAGTCCAATATACAAAAAATATGCGAAGATATGGCGTAGCTGCAAATTATATACAACTAAAAGATAATGATAAGAGCAAAGGTGTATCGATGTATATTGATAGAAGGCCAGAAGAAGCGAGGAATATTGTAGTGTTCGTAAATAGTACACGACCCGCAACAACAAATAAGCAACCCAGTTGCATATTTGAGGGGCATGAAGGAAAATGTATATTCATATGTGCAATAAAATCAATAGCTGTAGGGAAAGAGTTGTTGATTGACTACAATTTGAATCGAATATATATGGCGGTACGTATACTATTTTACCCAACCTATAAGTAACGACTCTTATATATTTTATTTAATGTTACTGTAAAATGTTTCCATGCATTATGCCAGTAAACTCAACATCTTAATAATTCATGGTTCTTGAAAAACACTAGTTTTGTTATAGTTGATACATAGTTGATTTAAATTTCATTCATTATAGAAAAAAAATTGTTTGTATTTTGAATTAATATTAATATATCGTGTTTTTGTTTGTTTTTTTATACAAATATAAGGAGAAAAACTAAAAATTGACAAAACACATGGATTCTTGATAATTTTAAATTGTCATAACCAATTTGTGAATGTGCTCATAACCAATTTGTGTGGAATGGTGGATGGAATATGCACATTAATTTTTATGTTTCCATATTGATCAATAGGGTGAAAGGGGGAAGGAACTAGAATACAAGAAGTCCACATATGCTACTGAGGAAGTGCCATGTGACGATGATTTTTTTTTTGTCTGTAGACCTTGTGTACACAGTAAAGAAGCTTTTAATCAAAAGAAACATGGAATTCACTTCTTTATTATTGACTCAACCAAAGACACAGGACATAATAGATAGAATGGATACCCTGACGCATGAGATTCATGAGTTTGGGGTAAGCACATATTCAATTATCCAATTTATGTTTTTAATTATTCATGATTGTAATTATACTATCACTTCACTTTTATAGGTGTTTTTGGAGGCACATTGTGATCCTTACGGTGCGAGGACTAGTGGGGTCAGTGCAGGTAGCAACACCATTGCTTTTCCTACAATTCGAACTCCTGACATGCCAATCACTTCGACTGCTACACTCCCTAACCCCGATGCCGCTAGTAGTACACCCTAGCTTGCACATCACATGTCAGGATCTGCACACGATGTAGTGGATTCAACGTCCGATGCCATGGTAGATTATGAAGGAAGCTTCCCTGGAGCTACCTGTGTTACTAGAATGGAAAAATTAAAGGTTTTGTTTTTGGTAGACGATAACCAAATCCCCAAGAAAACCACTAATCTTACAGGTATTTAAGAAGTATTTTCACTATTATTTATAATCTAATTGAAATTTACACATAAGTATCAATTATTTTAAAATAATGATAATTTCATTTTCTTAGAAACGATGAATTTTATGGACCCATGAATGATCTCTCCTTGGATATATTTGGTCCCACCATACGAACAAGGTGGAATTCCAAAGTTCCAAATTAAAGGATGAATTTATGAACAAGTTGGTTGTCCTGTTCGGTGAGGGTACTTTCAACAAACTTGGAATTTCAGCAAAGGAAATATTACATTTAAGATACCTTCATGACCAATATAGGGTTCATCTAAAAGATGACCCTAACTATGAGCACCCTCTATTGATACCAGAGACGGAGTGGAAGGCCCTCGTACGTGATGCACAAGAAAAGACGCTTCGAAAAGAAAGCAAGATACCACGTGGACCAGAAAGGTATGAGTCTCTTTTAATAATGCATTTATGATTCTTTATCATCATTGCTAGAACTAAGTAATTGAATATTTTGAATATAGGCTCCTATATACATCCAAAGCCACCAAGGCTAGGATAGATAAACATGGGAAACATAAAGTTGGCTCGGCTGGTTTCTCGAAAGTGGCTGCACGATTTGTAAGTAAAGAATAAAATAATTTGCATCCAAATTATAAATTGTTAGCAATTTTAATTTAATATCACAAAAGAAAAAAATTCATGCCCTTATGCATAATTGCAAGGTGCAAAATTCAAAGAGGATAATACAGAGGAAGAACTTAGACATTCCTACTTCCATGACTATAAATCCTTGGTTGAACGTACAAGAAGCTTGGGGAAAACACAACCTTCTGACACCCTTCCTCGTGCTAATGTAAATAAAAGCAACGAAGAGAATTTATAATTTATTATTTGCACAATCTAATATTGGTTAATTTTTTTTGGCCATAAATTAATGCGTTTGTTTCATCTAACGAGACAAGCAAAATAAATATAAATGACCCAAGTAATGGATCAATAATTGAGCCCAATGATGGTGGAGTGGCACTTGAAAGTGATGTTCAACTTTGTACTAGAGCAATTTCGTGTGTTAATGTTTTTTGTAGTATGTATTGCAATTAAAAATATTTAATTGCAAATGGTGTATGAATTATACCCTTTCTTATTTCAACTGTAGAGCATGTAGTGGATGATCCTAGAAAAGATGAGGAACATATTGCCACATTCGAAACTACTTAGCTTGCCTCCACTACTGAAGGAGATAAAGAACACTCTACTGCTCTAATTATTTATATAGAACACTTGTAATAATAACTAAAAATGCCAGTTTAACATTTATTTCTTATTTCAGCTGTCGCCCCACCCCCCTTCCAGCATCCTTGACATAGCGTCAGGTTGTTAACGAGACATACATAGACCACAACAATTGAAGGGAAGAAGGCGCATTTGACACCCTTGCAAATCACAAATTGAAAAAGAAAAATAAATCGATAAAAATAAATGATTGCACTTGGGATTATGGAACATTTAGGGCCTTTTTCTTGTCAATGTCATACACATTTTTCTTATTTAAATGTCTATACCTCATGAGAGCATTGTAGTGATATTGAACATTGCATTAAGAAATTAGTTGGTTTTTTGTTTGAATTACCATTGCTTGAGTTACTCAATATGTTTTTTTGCATTTCGATTCTACAATATAGGTTTATTCCCTTAAGTAACGACCGACACTTTCCACAAAATAGGTGATTATAAATTTTAGTCATAAAAACATTGTCGCAACATAAAATTCACAGCACCTAAAACATTCTTTATGGCTCAAACCTTAGGAATGAAGTCATCAATATATGGGACAAAACATGGCTGGTAAATTTTTGCATTTTAAGGCTCCGAAAGAATGTTGCATGTTGGAAAGAAAAACGTTTCACCTGTGGTGAGAATATTAACAAAATGTTCAGTTGGAGCTGTTAATCAGATACTTGATATTTCCATTGTTTTCTCTGATTTTTGAAAGTTAGATTCCGACAGAACTTAAATGAGGATGAGAGGATCACATCTTCTAGGTTGAACCCATCCTATACAATGAAGATAAACTTTCAATTGTTGCATGGCACATTTGTGGACCACATGTATTTGAGAGAGAGTCTTGTTATATTATGTTGAATCTATGGTTAGCCAACTTGTTATGTTATGTTTACTTTTGTTATGATGACTTTGTGATTATCCCACTTGTTATGTTTTGTTTGTGGTTATCCCACTTGTTCTATTATGTTTGTGGTTAGCCATGTTTGTGCATTGACTTGTTGTTATCCCTCTTGTGGTTACCTTTTTTGTTGACCCTTCTTTTAGCTATGCACCCCCCTTAAGTTGGTTACTTACCACTGTCATTTCACTTATAAAGTGATGACATCATGCCTAGCCTAATTTTAATGGACTCCCTAACGTTACTTAGAAGGATCTTCTAGGAGGTATTTGAGAGGATATAATAACTAGTACAACCTTTATTGAGAGTGATGTATTTATGGAACTTTGAACTCTGTTTTGGCACAATTGATCTAGGTTTTCCAGGCACATTTATTTATGACATCAAAGGTTTTTAAGGTTGTCTCTGCTTGAGCATTATTTGTTTTTTGAGTCTATTAGCAACACCCAACCTATCCTTACTTAGAAATGTCCTTTATGAAGGTTTCTACAACAATTTTCATTCTCACTCCTTCACGTGTGTGAGTCCATACTGTTGCTTTCTGTGGATGCGTTGAATGCCATTGACTAGTTTGAGGGATACTTTGTCGTGTTGGTTGATTTTTTGGGGCTGATATTTACTGTGTCATACTTATTTGAGTGGATGGTTCTTTTGCTGTACTTGTATGTTATTTTTATTGGAATTTATGGTCTCTCTCTCTCTCTCTCTCTCTCAAGTATGTTTATGCCCTTGAATAAGGGCCAGTTTGTTCCAGTTATTGACTTTCTTTTGAGAGGCAACATTTGATCTGGAAGTTAAAATATGAGTACAAGGAAGGTTATTCCTAGCCGGTAAGTGATCATATATGATTTTGACATGTTTGTTCTGTAACTTTGCTGTGTTGCTTGTTTTTTAATGGCACATACAAGATTTAATGGTAGTCTTGCAGCATGGTATGTCTTGTTAGGTGGTAGTATGATTCCTTGTTATTGGTTTCTATTTTTTCAAGTGCTAAAGAATTTGCATATATAAACACTAAAGTTCCCACACTCTTCATCAATGTACAACACTTCATTCATGGGTTCTCCATTTCAAAACACAATTCTAGTCGCTTTTAACTTTAACGTAGGGATCTCTTGGGAGTGTTAAGGTTGAAAGAGATGAGAACTATGTTTTAATCAAGTAGTTCAAAGAGATGAAAATGATGTTTTAATGTTACAACTGTACTATCTTGGTTCACTAAGTTTGTTGGTGCAAGTGTATTGGGAATTTTTTGTTCTTGATTATGCCTAGGCTTCCATGTTTGGTATCCCCTTGGTTGGTTGTTACGTTAAAATACATGAATAAAGTTCGTATGCTATTCTTTCTCCTTTTCTAGATTTGTTATTTTGTTATTTGATTGGTTAAGTAATAAATCTTGTTATTTTTGATTGTGAGTTAGATATATTAATGTTTTTTTAATTTTGTCTTAATAGCCATACTACTACTGCTGTCATTTACATGTTATTGTTACTATATGTTTCAACTTTAACATAGGTACCTATTGGGAACGGTTAAAGTTGAAAGAGATGAAAATTATGTTCAAGTTACAACTGTGTTATCTTGGTTCACTAAGTTTGTTACTGCAAGTGTATTGGGAATTTTTTGTTCTTGATTAGGCCTAGGATTCCATGTTTGGTTTCCCCTTGGTGGGGTGTTTTTCTGAAATATAGGAGTAAGGTTCATTTTCTGTTCTTGTTATCTTGTTATTTGATTTGTTAAGTAATGCGACTTTTTATTTTGTATTGTGAGTTAGATCTATTACTGTTTCTATAATTTTGTCTAAATAGCCATATTATTACTTCTGTCATTTACATGTTATTGTTACTGTATGTTTCAGGTTTAACACAGGGACCTCTTGGGAGTGTTAAAGTTGAAAGAGATGAAAATTATGTTTTAATGTAGTAGTTGAAATAGATGAAAATTATGTTTTAATGTTACAACTGTGCTATATTTTTTCACTAAGTTTGTTGGTGTAAGCGTATTGGGAATTGTTTGTTCTTGATTAGGTCCATGCTTCCATGTTTGGTTTCCCCTTGGTTGGGTATTTTGAAAGTCATATTTAGGGAAAACCTAAATGAGGACGAAAGGATCACATCTTTTAGTTTGAACCCTTCATATACAGTGACGATAAATTTTTAGTTGTTGCATGGCACATATGTGGACTATATATCTTTGAGATAGAGTCTTATTATGTTAAGTTGAATTTGTGGTTAGACCAATTGTTATGTTATGTTGACTTTGTGGCTATCCCACTTGATATGCTATGTTTATGGTTACCCAATTGTTATGTTATGTTTGTAGTTACCATATTTGTGTGTTGACTTGTGGTTATCCCTCTTGTGATTATCATTTTTGTTGACCCTTCATTTACCTATGTGCCCTCCTTGATTTGGTTACTTACCACTTTTATTTGACTTATAAATTGATGACATCATGCCTAGCCTAATCGTAAGAGAATCCCTAACATCACTTAAAAGGACCTTCTAGGAGGTCTTTGAGAGGCTATAAGGACTAGTATAGCCTTTGTTGAGAGTGATGTATTTATGGAACTTTGAGCTATGTTTTGGCATGACTGATCTAGGGTTTTAAGGAACATTTGTTTATTATGTCAAGGATTTGAAGGTTGTCTCTGCTTGAGTGTTATTTGGTTTTTGTGTCTACTTGCAACACCGAACCTGTCCTTTCTTAACACTGTCCTTTATTAGGGTTTCTACAACAATTTTTGTTCTTTGTCCTTCAAGGGTCCAAGTCCATACTGTTGCTTGTTGTGGCTAGGTTTTTGTTGCGTTGACTATCTTTGAATGTTTTGAGGGATACTTGGCGTGATGATTGATGTTTTGGGGATGATATTGACCGTTCTGTACCTCTTTGAGTGGCTGGTTCTTATGTTGTACTTGTGTGTCCTTTTTATCAACATTTATGGTCTCTCTCTCTTAGGTATGTTTATCCCTTAACTAAGGGATAATCTGTTCCAATTATTGAGTTGCCTCTGACAGGAAATATTTGATCTAAAATTTATAATTTGATTACAAGTAAGGTTCTTCTCATTAGGTAAGTCATCAGATATGATTTTTTCATGTTTATTCTATGATTTTTCTTCGTTGATTGTCTTGGAATATTTGAGGTATACTTTGGCGTGTTGGTTATGAATCCTACTATACAGGGGAGAATCAAGACCCCTTTTATGAGACAAACTCACATGGATCATTGAGTTTAACACAATATGGTAGATGATTAAAACTAGAGAATCCTATGAAACCCTAGTAGGGAAACTACATATGGGATCATATCCATCCTAATCCCGATCCCTTAGCCAAAGGACATGACTATGTGAATAATTTTTGAATGATAACTTTGTATCTAGGGTTGATTTTAAGGCCTCTATTCTTTATGTACTTTGAAATAAATTCAATCTCTCGGTGTTATGTTCAGGTTTGGGTTACCCTACTTTGTCTACATGTTATGGAAAGTGAGGGACAATTCCAACTTCAATAACCAAGCACAATTATTTTCATATATGTATATTTTTATGTGAAATTGGATATGATTGTTACTCCACCTAATGGTTATTCATTGAATTTTAAGTGACACCATCTTCAAGCTTCATGCCGGCAACATAATTCTCATTCACACATCAATTTCATTAACACCATACAATAACTTATACCATTCAACAACAAATGATATGGTAATTCATTAATGAACTCATAAGTTATAATTCTTTTTAAATACTTTTTGACTAAGTACTTTGTATTCAGGGTTGATTTTGAGGACTCTATTCTTTATGCAATTTGAAATCAATTCAAGATCTTGGTGTCATGTTCAGGTTCGGGTTACCCTACTTTGTATGCAAGCTATGAAAAGTGAGGGCCAATTCCAACTTCAATACTCAAGCACACTTGTTTTGGACCTTCCTTATACAATGATGATAAAAAATTACATTTGTTGTATGGAACACTTATGGATTATATACCTTGAGAGAGAAGATAAAAAAGTTTGGCACGTTGATTGTACACCTTGGTCCTGTGGGTAAAAGGGTTGTTCTTCCACCTTGTTTGTACACCTTGATATTTTGGGTGTAAGGGTTGTCTTCTGTTTTGAGATGCATCCACCTCTTGTTCATCCTACTAGGGCTACCACTACCTTATCCAAGTTTTTGTTTCTATTAGAGTTGAGATGGGACCTCTTGCTACTATTAGAGTTGAGACATGACCTCCCGCTGCTATTAGATTTGGGTTGTGACCCTCCTTTGAGCTGTAGAACCTAGCTGTGAACTAGTTGTAGGATGCTATAGGGTGAGACATAACCCTGTTGATGTTGTTAGGACTCAACCGTGACTATGTGTGGGCCTATCAAGCTAGGCCGTGACAATATGTGGGCCTATCAGGATGGTCCGTGATTGTTTGATACCTATCAGGCTGGGTCGTGATGATTTGTGAGTCTTCTAGGTTGAGCCATGACCATTAGGATGGGATGTGCCCTTTGTGAACCAAATTTATTGAGCCATGACCTATGCTACTGGTTTAGGGTACCATGAGCATGTTACAATGGGTCATGATCTTTCCTGTGATTGTATCTTCACTATGGATATGTCTTGTGGACTAAACCCTCACCTTATATTGTGTTATTGACTATATATTCATGATGGACTATTTTGTGGAACATTGGTTTATTTGTGGACTGCTATTACAGGACAACCTTTGCTTAAGTATGAGCCACAATTTTGTAGTGGGAAGTTAGTGTGGGAAACATACTATCTGTATTTTATTATGAATCCTGTGTATGGATGCTCCTTGATTGAGTATTGCTTCCAAGGGTTCCATTCCTTGTTGGAGATGCCCTATGACATTTATATTGACTGCTAAACTTCCTACAGTACTTGACTAACTCTATCCTACATAAACTTCTCTCTCTCAGGTGTGTCCATGTCCATCTCTTGATTTAATTGTCTCCTAAGAGACAAGACCTGATATATAAGTATATATGAGTTTAAGGAAGGTTCAAATAAGACTCACTTTTATTTTTTTTGTTAAGATTAATGTACCTCTATTCATGACGATGCTAACTATTGTTTTATTATGTCTTTTACAACTGTTATGATTTTGTTATTGTGTTAAAGTTGAAAGAGTTGAAAATGATGTTTTTTGTTTTATTATCTAGATCATTGTCACTATTGTACTTTTAATTATGAGTACTTGATTTTCATTATTTAACAAGTTTGTTAATTGTTTTTGAAAAATCCTAAAACTTTAACAAATTTCAGATATCTTTGTTATGTGAACTTGGATATGATTGTTACTCCACTCAATGGTTATTAATTGACTTTGAAGAGACACCATCTTCAAGCTTCATGTGGGAATCATAATTCTCATCCCATGAACCATTTCCTCTACTTTACTTGATTTACATCCAGAATCTATGTTCTCATGCACAACACAATTTGGATCCCAATGCCTTGGTTCTTGGCCTTAAGCTAGAGTTTAGATGCTCATACCCAATATCCATGATAATGTAATCCTCAAAATGGTAGTCATATACTACTCATACAAATTTAATCCCTATATAAGGTATGTGTGGTGGGTGAGTCCCCATGCATGCTCCACGATCCATACGAACAAGAAATATGATTTAATACTGGTGCTTTTGACTAAAGATCACTAGTATCAATAATTAAAACCCATCTTTAGTTGTCCATACCTAAAAAATGGTTCCTTTATAGCACTTGTACACAAAAAGGTCCCCTTTGTCTTCTCTATTTTTTGGTTTAATTCCTTACACATGGTGGATGAGGATTGATATCAATATTTATAGCTTACTTGCCTATTTTTTGGCCATGGAGCATTGTTAGGACATTATAGCCTATCTACTATGCATTGAACCTAAAATGGGTCCCCATATAATTTTAATATGACACAAAATCCTTCATAGGAATTATATGGTGTTATAGGGCCCTACACATTATGCATGAGTCCTCAAAGAAAAAGTTAGGTCGCAACCCTATTGTTTGGCCCTAAAGCATGGTTTAGATCTTGATTCCAATCCTTGATGTATTAATCATTAATATTGTGCAAATATCTCTATCTCAAGCAAATATTTGGGCCCTTATGGTGGTTAGAGTAACTATGTCTGACCCAAGAGCCATAGAATTAATATTTATGTAATGAGATCCTATATTTTGTCCCTAAGCCATGGTCTAAGCATCAATAACCATCTATTATGGTAATAATTGAAATTATTCTATTATTACACTCATAGGTGAAAGATTCCCTCTAAAAGGGTTATGTGTATTGTAGGGTCCTACATATAGAACATTATTCTTATAGGAAATAGATAGGGCATAAGACCTTATTTTTCATATGTAATCCATGTTTTAAGCATTGATACCAATCCATACTTTACAAAACATTTAAATATTTACCATATAATATAACTTATATTTGAAATATTCCCATTTTGGGGTATTCAGTGTGGTCTAAGGACATATGAAAGTCCCATGATCCCTTAAAGAAACATTTTTTTACCAAGGCCATAGATTTAGGCAACCGTAACTAATGCCTTGTCACTGATCTATAGTGTATCAAAAGTCAAAATGGTTAACATATACCATTGTTATGGAAACAAATTCTCTCTCTAATGTCTATGTGGTGGTTTGAAGCCCTACACATGGCAAAGTACTATTGAGATTTTATAGCCCTAGTTATTTTTTGTAAATCAAATTCTATACAATGGTTCAATACTCATCCACCGTAACTCCACTCAAATCTTGTTAAAATAACATTGTACTCCATGCCAAAGTTTTAATATAATATGCATCCAACACAAGGTTTAAATCCTTTCAAACAATTACTAGGTAAGGAAAATATGCCTAGGTAAGAGAGAATGAATGCAGAACACCTTGAATGCAAATCACCCCAAGACTGGATTGATTGATTTATTTATTTTATGATAGTTATTCGTCGGATATTTGACATATATCAACATAGAAACCACATCACAGCTGGTAGAGACCATTTGGAAAGGCTGCTCTATATTTGATGTTGTTCATCATATATTTGACGCCCATTTGTTGGTTATTTAAAGAACAAAAATTGAATGCCATAAGATAGGCGACAATATGAGAAGGGACAAACATCCGATACCTGAAAAAATGTCATCGGTTAGCAGGCGCATCAACATAATATAAGCATTGGATATCCTGATTAGGTACCTAACGAAATTACATCAGGTAGCTGACGATTCGACAAAACTATTGTATCGAATACCTGCCAATTTACATGGATAACCTACATTTCGAGAAAACTATTGCATAGGGCGCTCGACGAAAGCGCATTGGGTAGCTTACGAACCAAATCGAGGTTAGCATTGGACATTCGATGGACTGTCGTCGGCTATTTGATGTTTAACACTAAAAATGTAAAAAAAAATCTGATTGAGTTCTTCAATTGTCGGTTGTCCGATGATCATTATGTCGAATATCCGACCATGAGTGAAGTGTCAGATAGCCGATAAAATTACACTGACGATTGTTCGAGGTAGTGTTCATATGATAATCATTGGTGTTATCTTGATAATCCAACGAACAAATGTCATATTTTTATCCACAGTGTAGTGTCCTATAAGTTAAATGATGACAATAATATAAATTGGATTGCATTTAAAAAAAAAACCTTGGTATGATTTTTATACATAATATCACTCATGTGAATGTTATATAGAAATCATTGGTGTTAATTTTTACCTGAGCACTGTGATACCAATGCATTGATAACAACTAGAAGCATCAATGCAATTTATTTGATAAAAAACCACTTATTTGTAATTTATCATAATGTAAAATTCACCTCACCATTAAATATTTATGTATGCCCCACACTGTTCACTAAATTCAAAAATTTCAATGCACACACATACATGCATACATATTTTAAATTTTCAATTAATAATCAAGAAATCAATATTTTTTATAATAATATTGGTATTTGAATTTGAACTATTGCAATTTGAATAACAATTGTATTGATGTGTTATAATGTGAGGATGTTTAGATAGTTTGGAGTTAGTTAAGATCAACTTGGTCTAACGTGTCTTTAGGTAAAGTGTGTTTATTTAGTATGCATTTGTACTTATGTAATTCGACGGTCATAATATATTTTAGACATAAAGTGATCCAATGGTTCATTTTCTCCTTGAGTTTAGTGACTATATTGATCCATGGTTTAAGGGGGGGTATAAGCTGATGATGGTCTCTTTTGACATGCTAGATGCAATAGAAAACTAAAAAAATAGACATCCCTCAACTTACATGGATATTATGAGATACATACACAATTACTCTTGCTTTCAACAAAAATAACTAAATGTAGAAAATTGAATCATCTTTCCAAATATATAATTTAATTTATTGGGAATTTTTATAACTAGCTCTATTTTGATTTTCTCTAACATTGAAATTTGATGTTTTTGGAAAATGACCGTTAGATTTTTATCATTTAAGCAATATGATCTTAGGATCTTATTTGAGAGAATAACATGCACAGCAATAAACACAAGAGACAAGAGACACAAAGAATTTTCCTCGGGGAAACCATAAAGGAGAAAACCCCGCAACTTCCTTAGAGATAGAATGAGCACCAATGGCAGTAGTAAAACCTGAAAACATAAATATGATCTCCAACAGCCTTTTCTCTCTCTCTCACTTGAGAGAGCTTCTCCTCTCTCACTCATGCGCCCCAATGAGTGAGTGTGTGTGTGATAAATAGAGAGGCTCACTCTCTATTTATATTCTTTCATTCACTTGATGTTCACTTCAACATGTCGGCCCCACTTAACCATTACTTACTAGGGCCGACATCTCTAGGAGAGTCTAATAACCCTAGTGCCCCACAACTGTGGGGACTTTGCCCTCCGATCAACAAGGAGGGTTAACCTTGACACAATTGTGGGGACTATTGCCCCGACTTAAAATGGAGGGTTAACCTCAATGACTTTACATGACTTGTTTACACTATTGAATATCCCGATCGGAACATCGGGGCATGACATGACTCAATTACATTATAAATACTTCCTGGAATAAACATCGGGGTACAATACATAAGATATACAAGTGAATACATTCTGAAGTTACAAATACATCAACACTCCCTCTTAACTAGGAAGGTATTCTCTCGACAAAATTTATCAGCACAAGTCTTTTTCTCTGTATCATCTGGATCATCATCAAGTCATCTTCATTTTCCAGTCATCTTCATCAAGTCTGGATCATCACTAGATCATCACTCGATCTGGATCGTCACTGGATCCATCATCATCATCACTACTTCCATTATCTCAATCAAATGGTGCTATCTCTTCATTCTTCTCGTCACAGGAAGTTCTACAGATCCAGCCCTTTTTCATGCTGGTTGTAGGCCTAGCCTCAATGTAGGTCTTCATCTTCTTCAACGCTTATATCTGACCATGGTTGGAAACACATCAAAACTATGTCAGAAAGGCCCGCCCAACACTCACATCTGACCATGGTTGGAAACTCATCGCAAACCATGTCAGAAGGGCTCAACACTCACATCTGACCATGGTAGGAAACTCATCGCACATCATGTCAGAAAGGCTCTGCACTTACATCTGACCATGAGAGGAAACTCATTCACACATCATGTCAGAAAGGCTCTGCACTTACATCTGACCATGATAGGAAACTCATTCACACATCATGTAAAAAAGGCTCTGCATTTACATCTGACCATGATAGGAAACTCATTCACACCTCATGTCAGAAAGGCTCTCAACCCCAGGGTGAGTGTCAGTCCCAGACTGAACAAATTCCTGGTAACTAACCAGATGCCTCCATTCTCCCAGAGAGTGGCATCTCAGCACTAAGATGAGTATTCCTGGTAACTGACCAGGTTCCTCCATTCATAGAATGACATTCAACGCTTATATCTGATCATGTGAGAACACAACTCACAGTCACCTCAGAATGGCTCAACACTCACATCTGACCATGGAAGGAACCAATCCTCTCACCATGAAAGAATGGCTCAGCCCTTACATTTGACCATGGAAGGAACCAATCGTCTCACCATGTCAGAATGGCTCACAGAATCATCACTTCCCCTTGGAGGGAACCTCGATCTGGAGAACACCAAGCTTCTCCCTGAAGTACTCAAACTTCACTCTAGCCATTTCTAGCATAGAATCACATCAGGGTTGATTACGTCCAAGGATAATGTGTGAGCTTCTCCAGGACCGATTACATCCGAGGAAAACCTACAGGACCGTTTACGTTTGAGCAACCTACGAGCTTCGCCAGGATTTATGCTCAGACAACCTGTCTCATCAGCTATGCTAGAACTCCCTCTTTTGAGAGATCTCAATTTGGATCACTGCTCCTCTCTCGGTTGTACTCAGCACCATGCAGAACTTCATCTTGCCAAACCAAGAGATCACACCTAATCCCATACTGGAGAAGCACCCCGAAGTGCTCTTCCTATCAATGGAACTGCCTGTCCAATCTGAATCCACATAACCCTCCAGGTTAATCTTCAGATTCGTATCATACTTGAGCCCATACTCAATTGTACCCTTCAGGTACCTCACTACATCCTTTGCAACCATCAGGTGAACATGTCTCAATGTGTTCACAGCAAAGCAAATATCTAGTCTCATATTTGTCAGGTACATCATCTGACGATACATCGTGGCATCAACCAACTTTGATGAAGCATCACTCAATAGCTTCATGTTCGATGCCATAGGTGTGGTCATGGCTTTGCAGTCCATCATCCCTTGTCCCATGGAGATTCCATCCACATTCTGCCACACCTCCATGCCTAGAAAGTAGTGCATCATATCCAAGTCCTTCATCTTGAACTCAGCAGCAAGTCTTCTTCTTGCAAATTTAATGAGTTCCTCTTTTCTTTCAGGAACAAGTCATCGACATATAACAGGAGCATCATTGGTCTTCTGCCTTCAACCTTGAAGCAAAGGTTGGAATCCGCTTTACTCTCAGTAAGCTGTCCATCCTGTTGTATCATGTCGATCCTCAAGATCTTCTGCAGTCACTCCCTTTGAAGTGGAGCATCATTCTCCCTTTGTCTGTATTGGAGTGAAAAGTAGATTCCTCTGCTACTATTATTCTATGTATCCATCTAGGGTCACTGGATACCAAGATCCTCTATCTTGATTTCAAACGTTATTCTCACACCCATCTGTGAGCTTGTCATCCTCTATAGGCTTTCATCTTCAACCTTGTAGCAAAGGTTAAGATCTCCATCACTCTAGGTGATCTTCAAGCTCCTCATGTATGTGTTATTCCATGGGTGTCTTCTGAGCTCGTTCAAGGCCTTCTTTCATTTTCACACATGATTCTGCTAGTCATGTGACTTCACTTTCAGTGGCTGCAAATGTCTCTTCATAGTCTATGCCTTCTTTTCGTAAGAAGCCTTGTGCTACAAATCTTGCCTTGTATCCCATGATGGTTCCATCTATTGCATGATGGAACTATGAACTTCCCTTCATGTATCGATAGTGTATCCTAGACATCATTCTTCTTGAACTGGTCTTCCCTTTATTCTTGGTTACTTCTTCATAGCTGGAAGGTTCTGCATCAATGATGTCGCTGCATTCGTCATATTATTCTTCATCTTGAACTGTCGTCACTTGTTCTTTGGAACAAGTCTCATCCTTCTTTGCTTGTAGGTGATTTTACGCAATCTTTCCTACAAGTCAAATGCATTAGTTGTATGGTTAGAAACATTTCATAAGGTATGATCATAATGAAAAATTCTTTTGGATAAAGATATATGATTATGCAACTATTTTAGCCAATACAACATTCATCCATATCTAATGGAAACTTTCTAGATGCCTTCCATCTCTACCAGGACAACATTGAGATTGTGCACTAATCCAATATGTCAGCAAAGAGGTTTCATTCTAGATTAGTAGCAATGGAGAGTTTTATAGCACCATGAGCTACTTACCCATTACATGCATATAGTAGTATGCTGTCATTAATGTAAGCATTCTATCATGCATAATACATCAATTGAATATAGACAAATGCATAACAAAACAATATCATGAAATGACAATTGAATACTTATCTTTATTTGTTTCGTGGGTAGACTCCTTCTTGAGCCTTCAGCTTCATCATCTTCTTCATTCGTAATAGCATCGTTTCTTATCCAAATGCTAAGATGGATAAGAGGCTCTTCAAGAATTGAGTTCTTCATATTCCTCATCGCTTGAGGTATCTTCTTTGAATCGTGAAACCTTGATCTTTAGTTTCTCCCATCTTCTTTTCTCTTATTATGAGTCAAGCTTCTTCTTGTGTGTGCTCTTCCCAGAATCTGCTGAAAGTAATCACTTCCTTTTGGAACACATTCCTCGCATGAATGAATCCCATGATCCTGGGAGGCCATTCAAGGTGGCTATCACCACTTCTGCATTCTCCATTTCTTCTTCTACTGCTACAAGTTGTTCTTTGATTTGAGAGACCCTCGTATGACTGTATGGTATCTGCATTCTGGATCTTCACATTCTTCAACTATTTTCTCAAATTCATATTCCAAAATAGCTTGGTCAAGGAATCAAACATCTTCGGTGTCTTTAGGGAAGACACTTGTGGTACAAGTTGATTCGTGATTGAATCAACAATGATCTTCTTATCCTTGACCAAGTTCTTCTTATGTAAGGCTTTGAGCCTCATCTCCCTTTGGAACTGGAACCTCTCTACTCATGATCTAGGGTTTGTTAGAGAAACCCTAATTTTCAAAACTTGGAATATTTCAGATATAATTGGATAGAAAGATAGAATTCTTCAATTTGAGCTGTCCAATGTATTCCTTTTTCTGAAAACAGTGGAGGGAAGCTCCCGGAACAGGAAGCCCTAGTTTTCCAATTTCTTATGCAGAAATTCCTGATACTGTTTCTATGGTATCTTTGTAATTACTACTCCTCTGTGTCTAAAACTTCTCACTGAGGTATCCTCGCTTGTCCTTGTTCCAAAACCATAGGTTCCATCAGAATTGGTTTCACCAATTGGGACTTATGATCGTTCTCCCAAGGTGACCTGTTTTAGGATGGTTGAGCATAGCAAAGTTGTACGGACTTCCACGTGTCACTGTTTTCATCTTAGGGGTCTGAAACTTCTACCACAGAATGTACAGTCCATTCCCTTTTTGAAACATCTCGAGAAATGTAATTTGGACCTTGGTAGCTTGAGATATAGCAATTCTCCCCAGGTGTCCTGTTTAGGGATGAATCCTGGAAGAGGCTGGAACCCTAACTTGGAGGAATCATATCTCCTAGAATATAGAGAATCTGAGGCTGAAACTTGTACATAGTGTACATCAGGATTTTATCTTCGACCTATGAAAGTTTTGGCCCCTAAGACTTCTACAATCCCGATACATATCGAGTTTACCAAAACTTATTAGTTTTAGTATTTAGGGTTTTTCGAGCTCAGGGTCAAACTAGGGTTTAACTTTCCTGGAGTTACACCCAACCAAAAATATCGACCCAGGTCTCTAAAATTCGATTTTGATGAGGGGAACAATCCTATGCCAGGCTCACTCAAAAATTCCTCTTCTACAAAAATCCCTAATTTCCCACACGAAAAACTGAAAATGCCTGGAATCAAATTCTGCTTCGATAGAAAGATGCGCCCTTCAATGGAGAGTTAGCCTAGCATCCTTTTGTTGATGGATTGTGGAGAGAGACCAAAAAAGTAAGAATCCCTAGTTTCTGCAGCTACACAATTTCTTCTTCTCAGGTTAGCTCTGATACCATGTTATATTTTTATCATTTAAGCAATATGATCTTAGGATCTTATCTGAGAGAATAACATGCACATCAATAAACATAAGAGATAAGAGACACAAAGAATTTTGCTCCGGGAAACCATAAAGGAGAAAACCCCGCAACTTCCTCAGAGATAGAATGAGCACCAATGGCAGCACTAAGACCCGAAAACATAAAGATGATCTCCAACAACATTTTCTCTCTCTCTCACTTGAGAGAGCTTCTCCTCTCTCACTCATGCGCCCCAATGAGTGAGTGAGTGTGTGATAAATAGAGATGCTCACTCTTTATTTATATTCTTTCGTTCACTTGATGTCCACTTCAACATGTCGGCCCCACTTAACAATTACTTACTAGGGCTGACATCTCTAGGAGAGTCTAATAACCCTAGTGCCCCACAACTTTGGGGACTTTGCCCTCCAATCAGCAAGGAGGGTTAACCTTGACATAATTGTAGGGACTATTTCCCCGACTTACAATGGAGGGTTAACCTCAATGACTTTACATGACTTGTTTACATTATTGAATCTCCCGATCGGAACATCGGGGCATGGCATGACTCAATTACATTATAGATACTTCCCGGAATAAACATCGGGGTACAATACATAAGATATACAAGTGAATACATTCCGAAGTTACAAATACATAAAAAATGACAAGGTATATGTATGCCTTGGTGTAGCCTCGGAGCGTGCAAGTGACATAATCAATATACAAAAATTGGTAAACATGTGGATAACAAATAGTATCAATGTGGTGTTATTTTTCTCAAAAATAATAGTATCAAGTGTGGAGACCTCCAAATTAGTTAGCCAATTGTTGGTGCGTCTTTAGAAGGTCCTATTGTAATGCCGGTGGATTGTATTTTTTACAACATTAGATGTTGGTGTCTAATACAGCATCATATTTTTTAGAAATGAAATGATCGAGAAACAAAAAAGTTATGACATACACACCAACAATATGTTTTTTGAGTTAAGGAGTTAGGTCATAATTTTTTTATTTTATTTTTTATAAATTACATATTTGTAATGTGTAGAAAGAGTTCTATGTATGTATGAAATTTAATTATCCATGGTTATCTATAATATACTATAACAAGCCTTGAAACACAAACATATTGAGAAAAGAGAAAAATGTTAAATAAAACATGGTTAGCCAATTCCCTACAACATGCTTATTTTGTCCGAAGCTAAATCCAAAGCGGACACTTAGGATTAGAGGTGGCATGTATATTTGTAAGGAGTGGTTCATGTGTCAAATAATTCGCATGTGTTATTTTTAAATTAAAATTGTACGTTCCCATGTAGGTTTCATCTCTTAAAAAATGATTGCACAATTAAAGAAGTAAAAATGGCATATGGGGTATTAGATCACCAAATCACATGCGTGATATTAGATATGAAAATTTTATGTGCATTATTTTAAACCCAAAAATTTGTTTAACATATCTTAGGTGCGTGCAAACTACACCACCAAGTCTACCATTTTAAGTGTAATTCAAGGTAGCCACTTTAGATAACATGTAAGTAAAGAAATACAATGGCTCCCAATATATTTAAATTTGAAATAACATGAAAAAAATATAAAACATGTATGCTTTCCATGAAGAAAGCACTTAAAAAATCCTAATGGTGCCAATACATCCATGCAAACGTTAGATCCCCTAGCATGATGAGATAATTTCACCCACACCCTCACTTAAAGGATATATCACATAGAAATATTATTTGTAGTCACATGAGGCATTAGCTATGGTGGTTGAGTTCTAGAATTTTCATTTAGATTAGGATACCCATGTTTCCTTTCCCAAACATATTCAAGGCTATGAAAACCATACTTGGTGCTCAAAACATCCAAATGACGCCTATATCCTCATTAGGAGGCCAAAGATTCTCTAAAAAAATGGATTATGTGGTGGTTTGAGGTATTTTCCATGTCCTTTATTCTCTATAAGCTTCATTTAGGGTTCAAGGCCTAAGTTTAATATTTCTCAACAATGGTCAAGGTATTGAGACCCATCACTAGTACTGAAAACCTCTAAATGATACCTATATCCCCACTCCAAAATGAAATATCCCCTAGATACGTTTTGTGTAGTGGTTCAATTCCTCTTCTAGGTCCAACTTGTCCCTATAATATTAAGATTTTAAGGTCTAATTTTTCTCCCATTACCAAAGTCATGGAATTTAGACCCATCATGGGTACTAAAAAACCTCCTATTGGAACCCATATCCCTAATTAGAGACCAAATATCACCTAACTAGGTACCTTGTGGTTGTTTAATGCCTTGCTCACCATTGTGGATACAAAGACACTTCATTTAGGTCATAAGTCACAGGTTTCCTCAATTAAACAAGGTCATGGACCCGAGACACCTCCATTATTCTCAAGTATCCTCATGGCACTCATCCTCACTTCAGGACCATAGAGTCCATAAAGAAACCTTGTGTGATAGTTAGAGGC
Organism: Pseudotsuga menziesii; assembly: GCA_001517045.1. NCBI lineage: Eukaryota > Viridiplantae > Streptophyta > Pinopsida > Pinales > Pinaceae > Pseudotsuga > Pseudotsuga menziesii. The sequence goes on from LPNX010745936.1 coordinate 177,394, forward strand.
TTGATTCATGGAAGAAGGTCCCTAAAATATTCCCTTATGGTATATGGAATAAATTTACTCCCTCATTTGTGATCAAGTCCCTAAGACCCATCCTTAGATCCAAACCCTCATAATGGCATGCTTATCTCCAATTGGATAACAACAATTCTCTAAAGATTTCATGTATGTTTCTTTTAGGCATTGTTCAAAGATCATGAGCTGTAGAAGCTTAAATTAGATCCTAATACCTTAGGTTCCTTATCCAATCACATTTAAGTCCTCAAAACCATCCCTAATGCTAAACACCTTAAAATGGCACCCATATCCCAATTTATAGTCCAAAATACCCTAGAGAGGTCTTGTTTGGCTGTTTGAGGCCTTATTGGAGGCCCTTAATATTTATAATCTTACTTTAGGGACTAAAGCACGTGTTTCCTCCAGTAACCATGGTTAAGCCCCTATTATTCATCCCACATGCTTTAAACCTATAAATAGCATTGATACCCCTAATTGTAGGCCAAATATATCCTAGATAGAACTTATATGGTTGTTTGAGGACTTGATCATGGTACTTGAGCCATAGAAGTCTTATTTAGAGCCTATGCCTTAAGGTTTCCTTCCTTCACCATTATGAAATCCCATAAACCTATTCATCATGATAAAAATATCATAATAACATTGAAATCCCCACTTGAAGGCCAAATATTTCCTAAAGGTCATGTGTAGTGGTATCAGGAATTGTTAAAGGAACTCGAACTATCTAGGCTTCATTTTAGGAGTAAGGCACGTGTTTCCTTAGTTAACAATGGAAAACATATTTGACCCACCATTGGTGCTCAAAACCTCTTGATGGTTCTCATATTGCCACTTGGAGGCTAAAAATACCCTATAGAGATTATATATGGTAGTTTGAGGCCTTGTTTGAATGGATATTGTGCCATAAAATATTCATTTATATCCTAATGTCCTAATTTCCTCCCTAAAAATTATCAAGGCCCAACCAACCACCCCTTGTGTTTAAAACCTCCTAATGGCACCCATAACGACATTTATAAGAAAAATATCCACTATATAAGTTTTTTTGTGTCAATTCAAGGCCTCATTTATCTCTCTTAATATTTAGAATTTTTCTTTAGGGAATTGGCCCCACTTTTCTCCCCTAACCATGTTAAATTCCCCAAGAAACATCCATGAACTAAGTCTCCTAATCGTACCCATCTCGTCACTCGAAGGACAAATATACCATAGGGAGGTATGTGGGGTGATTTGATACATTGTTAGTGGCCCTTAATCAATAATTCAAGGCTCAAGTCCCATCCTTTGTGTAAAATACATACTAAATACATGTATGTGCTATTTCATATCAGGTGGTTTGAAATAGGCTATACATATGCCATTGATCCTTAAAAATGATCTTTTGGGAATCGAAACAATGGGTGCCATTTTGAATTTTCAAGAACAAGGTATTGTTTGTGGTTCCTCAACATGATTGTGTGAGGAACATTGGGACTTAGTCCCTAAAGGAATAATTTTCTCATCCAGGGCCAATAAAAATTCCTTAAACCAACATAAATGACATCCCAAGGGGATCCTTCACCTTTGAGTTGGCATATTGGCACCATGCTATTTGTTTTAGATCTAGGTATTGGTATTGAGGCCTAGATAAAGGTTAGGTGATGAAATGTGACAATCAAGTCTAAAATTTATCTTCTAAATCTCACGGTCCTTGAACAATGCCTCAAGCCACCACATGTGACCTTTCCATTAGATATTCAACCATTGAGTGGCTATCAGGTACAATTATATAGGGATTTCAACACTAATGATGGGTCACATGATGGGATTACTAATCCTTCTTTGTCCAATATAGTATATTTTTTCATATTGCCTAGCTTAGGAGGTCATTTATCACCTTATTGGAGTTTTGGTGCCACCATGAATATTTGTGCCAATGGTTCCATTGGTGCCATTGGTGCCACCGGTCCCACTGGTGCCATTGGTGCCATTGGTTCCATCGATACCACTGTTTCCATTGGTGACATTGGTGCCACCAGTGCCAATACCTACATTATAGGAGCCCACTCTGAGTGCCACCAACAGCCTCCATCAGTTGGTTGTGGTAGGTAAGCAGTTATGCTAATTCAACCTCTAGTTACAATCGATTAGATCAATTTCAGTTAGCCTAGCGCCAATTATGCATGCATGAAGGGAGAGTGGCACCCTTTTCCACCTACCTCATCACTTAATTGATTGTATACTGATTTAGACATCCTGAGTTAGAGTAGTGAGACTCCAACAATGATTTATACACACTGAGTTAGCTATTCAGTAAGCTTGAGCTAGTAGATTTGAATCCTATCGATGGAATTCAAATTATGTTAATTATATAATCATTGTATTATTCTTTCATATTTTCTTGTAGATCAATGGTTCAAAAATTTAACATGATATTAGACCCTTGTTCACGCTAGCACCAAGTCTTGTCTAATCTCCATTGTACACCAGAAGCAGCCGAGTTTCCACATAAATCATAGAATCATAACATTTCTCCCTCTCGACTATATCCAGAGAAGTCTATCCAAGTGTGAGGGACTCTGAGAAAGTGTACATGTCGAGGTGGAGAGGATTGAACTGGCATATGATTGTGAATTGAATTGGTTTTGCAGTGTTATTTGTAGGTACCTATGTAGCTTCTTGAGGAATTGGCTGATCAACATACATAAATATGGATCTTTAGCTCTCATACCCCGAATCCTTACACCCTTCAACTAATCTGATTGGAGGGAATATATGCAGGTATCCTTGCACAAGCTTGTTCTATTTAGGATGACAATGGGCAGAGAAACTGAGCCCCAATAGTATGTTGAGAAGAACAAATTTTTGAATCCGCTTGATGAGGCCTCCGACTTCATATGCACTCATATCTCCCGGGATATTATGTTCCACCTTGATGGACTAAGGAATCCGAAGGAAGCTTGGGATAATATTTTGTTTGGAAAACATGATGAGATTCGAGGGCATATTTTGGAGAATGAGCTCATTGCTTTGCTGCCCAACATTTTTGAATCTATTCAACAATTCTTTACAAAATACAAGTCACTAGTAATGTAATGCAAACAATGTGGAATAGAGAGGAAATATGAGAAGCTTGTGCTACCAGTGCGAAGCAAGCTTGGATCAGAGTACTCAGTTTTTGTCTCTACATTCCATTCCGGAAGATATTCCATCCCTAATTGGAAGATGCCTTCTCTAGATGCTTTTGCTGAGTCCTTAATACAATATCAAGATAAATTGGTTCAAATGGGAGTGATTCAGACCTTTAAGAATCAAGCACTCTTAGTGACAGACTCAAACAATGTGAAAGCAAGAGGGAAGAACAAAGGGAGGGAGACCAAAAACATCGATTCAAAGCCAAAGGAGAATCGGGAATCTTTCAATGGAGCCTCGGGTTCCAAGAAAAAGAAGAAATTCGAGAATACTATATGTCCATACTGTATGAGAGGCTTTCACCTAGAGAGCCAATGCATGAAGAAGACCATCGACCGAATGTCAACACTTCTTGAACATAACAATATTGTCCTTCCACAAGGAGAAAATAAGTCTGATGATGGACAACCGACATAGATCATGAGAGGTTCCATGCCTTGAAGGAAAGCCTCACTCAGTCAAAGGATTATTTGATAGATTCTTGAGCATACAACCACATGGTTTCCTCCAGGGAATCCTTCACCACTTTGAATATCTCTGGAGGACCTAGAATTCATATGGGGGATAACTCACAGATCCCAACAGTAGGTAGAGGTTATATTAAACTCCATCATGGAGAGTTCAAGAATGTACTCTATGTGCCCTCTCTTACAACAAATTTGTTATCTGTTTATCAGATGACACATACTAGCTCACCAAAGCAAGTTGTATTTGGTCCCAAATCAGTGGAGATATCAGATATCTCAACTGGGAATATTATAGCGAAGGGTGTTGCAAACCATGCCTCCAAGGCATATTAATTATTACACTTTTTTCCATACTCAGGTCCAGAACAATCTCAACAACCATTCAAAAGGGAAGTTAAAAACCCTCTTTCATCTCCATTTGCAGATAATGATATGTTGTCTAAAATTTTAGTTTCAAAAGATGAGGAACAAGATCATCATGATCTTGATATTGAGATTGTACCTCAAGATGATCTAGGTATAGATCCAGCTCCTATTCCAAATCAGAAGCCTAAATGAGCCCAAAATCTCATTGAAGCAGTTGGGAATGATGTTGGGAATCCAAATCATAGAAGAAGAATGAGGTCCCAATATCAAAATGAACATGTTGCACTCTCTCACATAGCTTGAATACCTACAGAGTGGTGCAAAAAACTTCCATAGAGATTCTACTTGTTGATAGCGATTGATCCACAATTTGGCCCATTGATAATTCCATTCCTCCTCTAGCAAGAAGAGACAACATAAACATTCAATAGATCAGAAGAATATGGAAAGGTTCACATGCACAATCCTGAGATGCTGATGTATAAAAGAACCTTGATTATGCATGGCTACTCCATAGAGTTGCAAATTGCAGCAATTTTTTCACAAGTTTTTGCTCAGAGAGAAAATTTTTCTCTTAAGTAGTATAGCTTGTTTCCTGATTCTTGCTTATTTTGAGGGGGGGGGTTTCCCATGAGGTTTTCCCCATTTTCCTTATTTTATTAAGCAATTTATTTTATTTCATTTAGATTGTATAGGTGACTTTTGGCCTAGTTTCCAGGGCCCAAGTTGTCCAAAGTTGGGATTAAGGGGGGGGAGTTGGGATTAATAATCCTCCTTTGTCTAATATAGTATATTTTGTCATAATTCCTAGCTTAGTAGGTCATTTATCACCTTACTAGAATTTTGGTTCCACCATGATTATTGGTACCACTGGTGCCATTGGTGCCATTGGTGCCACTAGTGCCATTGGTGCCACTGGTGCCACCGGTTCCATTGGTGCCACTGGTGGCATAGGTTCCATTGGTGCCACCATTTCTAATCTATACATTATAGGAACCCACTCTAAGTGCCACCAGCAGCCTCCATTAACAAGTTGTGGTAGGTAAGTAGTTATGCTAAGTCAACCTCTAGTTAAAATCAGTTAGATCACTTTTAGTTAGCCTAGTGCCAGTTATGCATGCATGAAGGGAGAGTGGTGCCCTTTTCCACCAACCTCATCAGTTAATTGATTGCAGGCTAATTTAGACATCCGGAGTTAGACTAGTGAGCCTCCAACAATGATTTAGACACACTGAGTTAGCTATTCAGTCAGCTTTAGTTAGCTATTCAATTATCTTGAGCCGATAGATTCGAATCCTATCCATGGAATTCAAATTCTATTGATTAATGAATGAAGATTAATGTTGTGATTATCTGAGAAATTCTTGTTTGATTTATCTGAAATTTGTGGCATGAATTTCTTGTTCACTGTACATTCTCTTTGATTATTCCACTGCATAATTACCTTCCTACAACTTTCATATTTTCCTGTAGATCAATGTTTCACAAATTTAACAGGACCTAGATATGATTAAGGGGGGCATGTGAGACTTAGGATATTAGTAATATTATTTAAGAATCCAACTTTGAAAGAATGCCTCAGGCTATCACAAGGAATTACACTTGACCTCTAGAGAGTATCTTTTTCCTATTTGTTGGGATATGGGCACCCTTTTTGGGTTTTAAGCAATAAGTATGGTTCTCTTTATCCTTAGGCCCTAATTTTTTTATTCAAGGTATTTAACCACATTGTTAATGAATTTTCCATAACACTCTTACCTTAAATGTCCCTTCTTCTCAATATTATTGTCATTTTATAAGTACTCAACCATTTTAGGTCTAATAATTCAACTTGCCAGATATTATGTATCTTGATAATTTATATTTTTTGATTCAATTGTGACTCCATACCACTGTGCCACTCACACCATCATAATTTTTTGTCAGACATGCACATTTGGTATGCTCTGATATCATCATATAAATCTTCCTCAAAGTTTTAGTATACTTTGGAGATTATGCACCTTGACAATTATATTGTCTATTGAAGCCTAGAGGCTCTACTTTGGTAGCATTGTGAATAAACCATAAAAATATTTGAAAAGTAAAAAGTTAACCTTCTATTATATTCTTGATTGCATTACCTTTCCAATTATTATACTTGGTTCAATTTTGGGATTTAAGACGGGAGTTACTGAAGAAAAATGACATAAATATGAAGCTTATCATTTAGACAAAATGTCAAATACTTTCAACAACTAGAGTTTTAATTAAATATTTACATACAATACTTTGAAATTAAAACCACCATGCTAAAATCCCTTCAAACACTGAAAATTTAACAAGCACATTGAACACAACTATTTTGGTCAATCTAGACTAGGAAAAACCCCAACCCAGGGAAAACCAGAGAGTTTTTTTTATTAAGAAGAGTACACTAAAAAAATTACTTTACATGAACTTTTCTCCTTTCCCTTATGACAAAATTTCGCCAAAATCAGAACAACAACAAGCAACCTCAAAAATCGTGCTGAAATATAGTGGTACAACATGCTATATGGGAAACCCACACGTGCTGTATGGCATGTATAGTATTTCGAGTCTACTATCTCAATTTTCAAGCCTACACATGCCTAAAAAATCTGTTCTACAGTATCTACGGTCTTCATTTAATGAACCAATCGACAATCATAGGAAATTTTCCCACCGTGTGCCTGTATAGTCTGACAAAGTGTTGTACGGTCTGCTTCATGATGCCTTGGAATGCGTGCTACTGGTTTTACTTGGAAATCATGCCAATTTTCCTTGGGAAACCCTTCTATTTCTCCAGTATTTTCCTCTTTCTCTTCTTGTTGGTGGTGTATCTCCTTTGCCCCTTTCTCATTCTTCCATACTTTAAATTTTGTAACTACCTTCTTAACTACCCATCCAAGGGCTAAGATTAAAATTTAAAATATGGGGTCTAAATTAACGCACTTTTAATAATTAATTCACTAATTATTAAATACATCACTTAAGTGAGACACACATTCATAAAGTACAAAACAAATATTTATTTACATAGAAGTCACTTTAACATAAATACACAAAGGAACAAAGCCTTTAAGTCCCCCTCATCACACCCACACCACAAAAATGAGGGAGGACCATCAAATTTGTCTTTTAAACACTTCCTCCTAATAAGGGAAGTATGTTCGACACCATATGAATCTCCACCTATGGTTCCTTATGCAGCTCCCTCTTGAACTTGAATGCGTCTCGGAGATAAGTGCTTAACTCAGAACTGAAACTCCAATGCTCAAGAATCCACCTGAGCCTCATTAAACCTCTCATCACCACTTGCATGACTGAGTCTTCTTCGAGTGCTCCATAGAGATCCACTCTTCTCATCAAAATAAATCTAAATAACATGTCGAACAGGTGCATCTCCTTCCCCATCCTCTTATCTAAATCAAATATCCATCTACATATACCTAGATGTACAACATGTCCTCTCAATATATATAACCCATCCTTGTGATTACCAAGCAAGATAGTGGTGCCAACTAGTTCATCTTCCTATTACATGAAGTCATGACTAGACCTGACCATCATCCCATAACCATTGCCGTCAAAAGACGACACTATGATTTTACTAACTCTCATCCCAAGAACAAAAATAAATCCATGTATCTCAAGGAGATCACCAAGGTACAGTTGGAACCTAACTATTCCAACCCCTCAAATAACTACCTATGGACTATCAATATATTTTTGTACATAATGTCTTAATACCAAATCTATGATGATCTAGAAAGAATCATAAAGTCCAGTCATATGTATGGTTGACCCACTATCAACTATCCAAACATTCTCAAAAGATGAACTCCCCACACCAGAGTCAATGCATACTAGAGAAAATTCCTTCTTGAACATTGTTGCAAACTCATATACTACAACAGATGCTGCTATGTCTTTCTATATTTTCCCCTTCGTATTCTCAGGACATTTTGAGGCATAGTGTCCCAATTGACCACACTGAAAACACTTATTTTGAATCAAGTCTTTCTTCTTCTTATTCATTGTCTTAGTAACAAGCGCCACGTTTTGCTAAACATCCTCACTAAACTGACCAATCTGATACCCCTCCTGGATCTCCTCATGGGTAAAGTCATCCCATAATTTGGACCAATTGGGAAGCTTCTCCCTACTCATAATACACTTGAAAAAGAAATCCCACTTCTTGGTGAATCCCTTTAGGGCTATCCTCACCAACTCAAACTCAGGGACAATATGTCCTACAATTTCAAACTCGTCCTTCACTTGCACAACACGAGTCATATAAGAGGCTACATCCTCGTCTTTCGTCATTTTTACACTATGTAGCTTGTCTCTAGGTGCCATCTTGTGGTTCTCATTTTTAGATTCAAACAATTGATTCAAAGTGTCCCACATTTCTTTAGTTGTTTTTTTTCCACTAAATGTGGAATTAGGTGATCTTTAACCCCATCTAGGATTACTCTTTTTATCTCTAGCCTCAAGAGCCTCATTCTCTTCAAGATCATCCTTATTTGTTGGATTGGTCACAAATATACCATTTTCAAACTTCTAGATCTTCCATTATTTTAATATTGTGGTTATCCTTACCTTCCATGGTACATAGTTGGATACACCATCCAACCTATACTCAAATAGTATACTCATCATTGGAAAATCACCTACAAGTAGAACAACTGAAAGACTACTACAACACTTTCTTTTGTACTTCTTTCAAAATATCCTTGTGAAACACTTGCTTTCTTTCTAGTTCAATATCACTCTGATACCATGAAGAAAAATGACATAAATATGAAACCTCTCATTCATACATTATTCAAAACACTTTAAACAACTAGTGTTTTAATTAAACATTCACATACAACACTTTGAAATTAAAACCACCATGATAAAATCCCTTCAAACATTGAAAATTGAACAAGCACATTGAACACATCTATTTTGGTCAAGCTAGACTGGGAAAACTCCCAATCTGGGGAAAACCCAAAGAAGAATTTTTTTAATTAAGAAGAGCACACTCAAAAATTTCCCTTACATGAAATTTTCTCCTTTCCCTTACTAACAAAATTTCAGAAAAAACAGAACAACAACAAACTACCTAAAAAATCATGCTTAAAAATAGTGGTATGACCTGGTGTACGAACAACCCACACATGCTTTGCGACCTGTATGGTATTCTCAGTCTGTTGCCTTGATTTTCAATCCCACATGTTCCTGAAAATTATGTTGTATGTTTTTTTTTTAATGCACCAATCAACAATATTGGGAAATATTCCCACACATGTGACTGTATAGTCTGACAAAGTGCTGTATAGTCTGCTTCAGGATTCATTGGAATGTGTGCTACTAGTTTTACTTGAAAATCGTGTTAATATGCCTTGGGAAACCCTTCAATATTTTCCTCTTTCTCTTCTTGGTGGTGGTGTATCTCCTTTGCCCCTTTCTCATTCTTTTATACTTTAAATTTTGTAACTACCTTCTTAAATACCCATCGAAGGGAAAAGGTTAAATTACAAAATCTAGGGTTTAAATTAAATGCACTTTTAATAATTAATTTACTAATTATTAATACATCACTTAAGTGAGACCCACATTCATAAAGTACAAAACACATCTTTATTTACATAAAAGTCACTATTTACGTAAATACACAAAGGACCAAAGCCTTTAAGTCCCCTTCATCACACCCACACTAAAAATATAAGGGATGACGTTCAGAGTTATATTTTCAGCAATTACAACCCTCCAAATATACCAATTTTTCCCAATTTCTGCACTTTTATTATATGTGCATTTATGATCAAGGACCAACTTCTTTCACTTATAGAGAAAAAACATGAGGAATCAAGAAAACACTTTTATTAGGTGTTGATAATAGTTATTATTGTGAAATCTAAAATACTTTTAGGTCAATAATTTGATGCTCTAATAAATTCCCATATATAATTATGGAATTCTCCACCTTTTCCTTTTGTACTTTCTCAAGACTTATTTTTTTTGTTTCGAAAAATGCTATCATTCAAACATAGTAGATTTGGGAAAATTTCACTTGAACAAAGTAGTATTCCACTTAGAAGGTAAAATATAGAGTAAGAATTGTTTTATAGTTTTGACATCTTGGGTCACATTTGCTTCCTCTAATTTTTTCAAAATCACCAAGAAGTCTCTTAGAATAGTTCATTTTGGCTAGTTTCTGCATCTCCACTCCAAAATATTTGAATTTTATCCAAATGGTCCATTAGGTTTTGTCATGCTTGGTGTAATGTCCCCAGTTTTGACCCCGTTTGCATGATGTATATATTGTAATTAATCGTGGTGAGGAGCTCAGGGAAAAAGCCCCACCATCGATTTGGCTGTGTATGTTTCGGCAATGGGGATAATTGCCGATGGTATGTTGTTCTATCCAACACATTTTAATATGGCATCATGTAAACACGCACATCAATTAAAATAAACCACAACCAGCTACGGCAGTGCAACGTTGAATGAAAAGGGCATGGTTCCAAAGGATAAGGGGTGGGGGGGGGTGTCAAACCTTGGTTATGGGGGAAAAACCCATGTTTGTCACCTTGTTGATTTTCCATCTTCCCTTGTCAACCTCTTTAATGCTTTGTTGGGCAGCTGAGGAGTAATGGCTGCTGGTGGTTGAGGCAGTTAATGCCTTTGGGAGTGGGGTGGCAGGACTGTCAGTCCTTTGCCCACTTGCCCACTTCACCCACGTTTTCCATTCTTCTCCCTCACACACTCATCCCTAGTCAGTTCGCTCTCACCATGATTTTTGTCTTGGATCCTCCTCACGCACAGGCTGGGTGGTTTTTGGTCTCACGCAGACATTCATATTCACCCCACGAGTTGCAAAACACCCACGAACTGCAAAATCGCGTCCTTCCTATTGTGTGTGCATCCACGGACAAAAACGGAGCTGTTTTTCCTCACGCAGGGCCTCCATTGTCTGTTCTTTTCCTTGCTGGGTCGGATTGTTTACCCACACACAGGTATTCTTCTGTTTGGGGCGCACATAGTGAGCTGAGAGCCGTGCTCTTGCATCCACGACTGACTGTGAAGGGCCATTCACGTTTTTGGCTGTCTCACAGATTAATTGGGTCGTTTTTCCCTGCTGTAAGTTGTGCTCACTGGTAGATTTCGGGGTTGTAGTCTTCCCCATGTTGTGAATGTATTTGTTGTTACGTTTGGGGGGGGGCATTGTAAATTCGAGTGAGAGTCATTTTGGCCACGATAGGGCCAAGAATGACTCAGGAATTCGTTTTCCCTGTTTAAGCTGTGACAGGTAAGTAATTGCCTGAGTGCAATGGTTAATCTTCGGACTGTGCTGGCTTGGCTTGGTTGTTGAAATCCTGCGAAACCCAGCTGCGTTGGTTGCTGTTTGTGCCCCTTGGCTATGTATAAGCCTGCAATTGACCCTTATTCCGGAGGAATCATGCCCAGCTCGGGGGTGGCAGCGTTGCTGAGAGATTGATGAGCAAGCTGGCCTATGGTTGGGTGGAACGTTGCAGCGACGTAGCTGGTTGCGGGTGAATTCCTCATCAAAAGATAAGTGCTGCTGTTTACTGCATCTCTGTAATTTATATTGATGTTAAATGCTGGAAATGTGTTTGTGTTTCTTCCGCTGTATGATTGAAGAGTTTTGCATCTGTGTATGCTTGTAAGTTTTAATTTCAGCATTTGATTTCTGTTAATGTTCATGGGGCGGTTTGCCCAGTCTGTATTTGATGTTCGTCACGTCCTCTTCGCCAGTCTGAGGGATGGGGACGTGACACTTGGTCATAATCGAAACTATGCAATTTCCATCATCGACAGAGCTCCTTTTAATTTGTGGCCTCCTGGTCTTCAAAAACCACTAATTATCAATTTATGAAAGTAAGGTGTTGAATAGGACACCAACCCTCTATGACACATTTGTATTCCTTAATAATGCGAACTTACCTTTGAAATTTTACTTCAGTTTGACATAAGGTTCACTTGTTATGGACAAAGTAATATTTTGGATCCATTTTGTTTTATAGAATTTCTCTTTTTGGAGGTGTGGCATCATGCTGATGTGGCATGATATGTGGCTACTAATTTTTTAGTGAGGTATTATATGTCATCACCTACATCTACAATGCTATCTTCCTTTCTTCATTTTCACTTTACGATGTCATTGTGGCCTTTTTAATCTTTGGTCAACTTTCTCTCTCTCTCTCTCTCTCTCTCTCTCTCTATATATATATATATATATATATATATATATATATATATATTGTTCCATTGGCAATTTCNAACAAAAAATTCCATATATTATTATAACTAACAATATCCATCTTATGGGCTCTATCACAAACACCATTTGGGTAGTTTGAAACCATGAAATCCTTAGGGGAATTTTGTCAAACAAATAACCTGCAATTACATCTTATTCCATTTTTTTCATTCTTCCCCAAATTACACAAGTTATGCTTCCATACCTATCCTTATTCTCTGATAGTACTCATATTTAGAACTTGAATCCATTATTGCATCCATTGTAGGATTGCACACAATTTATCCTAGATGTATTTTGTCAAACACTTGACATACAACTATAATTTGTTCATATGCATATAAATTATAGTCCATACACGGTCCATACAAATCCAATGATGTAATATGGATTTCACATACCATTTTTCATGTACATAGGATCTCAATAGCCTATGTGCACTATTGAGGAAGCGTGGTAAGCTCAACTGCATCATAAAATTTTCCCTATGCTACTAAAATTAAATTCTTTAGCTTGTTGTATCATTTCAAAAATAGAAATAGAGCTACAACAACCTTTAATATTTAAATTGATCCTCAACACATGCAACTCTATCATGATTAATTTTATCATTATGAAATAATCCCAGAAACATTGAATAGAGAAAGATGACAAATAATACAATACATAAAAAAACAAAAAATAAAAGGCATTTCATAATATTTTTATAATATTTATCTTATCTTTTAGGAGAGTAATTCTCCAACTACCTACAATAAAAGTACCTTATATGATAGTATCATTACATAGTGGTGAAGTTCTTAAAAGTTTCTTCTCTTCCCACAACCTAGAAAACTTTTTGGTTCCAAAAATTTCTCTACAACTATCCTAACCAACTAGTGCTATCCCCGCTTTAACTTACACAAAATAATGAATGGGAACACCTTCTCTACAAGCACGTTATCTCAATTCCCTTATTGTGTTATATTTGCATGTTATGAAAACCCCACATGGCCTCATGAAGAGCCCACATTTTCCCTTTAATTCAAGGATTAGGAGTAGTGAGTCTCCAATCCTTGAATTTCCCTTTATTTTGGAGTTAATACGAACACTTCTACCAACCGATGATTACTCCTCCATATCTCCATTTCCCTCACCCACACCTTGTCCTTCTTCTATGCAGCTGAAACAATCACAGATTAGTACCGAGAACACAAGTTTTTTTCATACAACCATATTGTTAAATTTAATAAAGCATAGGATCTTCAGGATTGCATGAAGTCAATGAGAAAAGAAGGATGCAAAAGAGAGAGAAGAGTTCAATAAAGATTGATCAATAATTCATGGAAAATTAAACACACATGAGACCAATAATTGGAAGAATAAAATGACATCCATTAATCAATATATTGTATGCAATACAATGGTGTTACAAATAGGAGAATTTGAATTCCTAATATAATATTTGAATCTACCAACCTGAATTGACTCTGAAGCTAACTCGGTGTGGGAAAATCACCACTAGAGCTCACTAATGCAACTCCTGTTCACTGAATCAGTTCACCTCCAATTAACTAATTGAGTTAGGTGAGAAAACGCGCCCTAATTTCCTCAAATCATGTAATGTGGCGCTAGGATGAATGAGAGTGATCTAATTGATGGGAATCAAAGCATAAATAAACATAATTGAACACTGACTAGGGTCAACTATTGGTGGCACTCATAGTGGGTTCCTAAATTATAGGGATTGGTACTTGAAGCTCCTAAGATCATGCAGATAGGCACATTGAGTGGTAGGTGGCCCCTAGGTGAGTCCCCAATGCATTAGTGAAGTGGTAATGACCTCCTAATCTAGGAAAAGACAAATAGACTATGGTGGTTAAGGGAGGATTAATTAATAATCCCAACACATATTTTTATTCCAACATATTGTATGCTCTGTTATTTTTTGATAGAAGCACCAGAGTTTTTGATGTAAAAAGGGTGGGTGAATCAAAATGGAGTGATGTGAGTGTATAAGACAGAGTATTATCTCCTTAACTCTGTAATCTTATGTGTTTATTTTGATGTAGCAACAACTTATATATTATATGCTTGAGCTCATATATCAACATGTTTTTGAGTCTTTTTGATGTAACTATTATAACAACGGATATATGATTTATGTTTTCTGAAGCATGGGAAGAGAAGCAACTCTATTTCTTGTTGTTTAATAGGAATGAAGTAAATGTAAACAAAATTTCATCATATCTCTGTGCATTATTTGTATTAATATTTTGCTTTGTTTTATTTTGTCTCTTGTGCCTCTATATTTTAGCTGGTATCAGAGCAAGGTTTCATAGCAATGATTTGCAAAGTTAAGGTATTCAACAAAGGGGTATTCAAAGGGAGAAATAATTACAATCAACAATGGTAGCTCCAAGAACGCGTTTGACAAACCCACAAATTCCTCAGTTCAATGGGAATAACTATGACTATTGGGAACTCACCATGAGAGCTTTATTTTTCTATCAAGATATTTGGGATCTTGTAGAGATTGGATTTCCAGAGCCATCTAATGCAGTAGCATATACTTTTTTAACACAAAAAGAAGGATTTACTAAGGGATAAAAAAAATAAGGATACAAAAGGCTCTCTTTTATATATTTCAAGCAGTGCATGAGACAAATTTTCCAAGGATCACATCAACAACAAATTCCAAAAAATATTTGGGCATTCTTCAAACAACCTATCAAGGCTTGGGAAAAGTTAAAAGAACTAAACTGAAAACTTTGATAAGGGATTTTGAAACAATGTACATGAAGGGATCTGAATCAGTAGATTCATTCTTCACCCAAATTTTTGGATTGGTAAATCAAATAAAATCACACGGTGAGACACTTGAATATAGAAGAGTGGTTGAAAATATTTTGAGAATCCTACCTACAAGGTTTGAGTCCATTGTTGTGACCATAAAAGGGGCAAATAATTTCTCATAGTTTTCAGTTGATGAGCTCCATGCATCTCTCACTTCTCATGAGCATAGCCTAAGCAGGTCAGAAAATACAACATTGAAGCATGCATTCAAGTCAAAAGCTTCAATCAACCATCGTAGAGGCATAGGTAGATAAAATTTCAGAGGAATAGAAATGAATTGTTATAGAGGTGGAAGAAGAAGCCCATCTCGCTCAAGTGAAAGAGGTGTTGGCTTGCTTCTACTAACCCAGGTTCAACCTTCCAGCCTGACCAACAAAACCTATGGCATCGACTTGATAGAACATAACCTTATCAAAAAAACCTACGACACACGTGAAGTATCATTCGAGATATCTATAGGGATTGTAGGAACCAAGATTCCGTAGTGATAGAAGGGTATGTTTCCACCCTAATACCCGATAGACTACGCAACGATTCTGATGGGTAAATGATCATCAACATATAGTATAAACAACAACATATATAAACATAATACAATATTAATCACATCTACCAACACATTTAATCATCCGCATTCCACTTCATTATGCAAAACAAAGATATTATTAGTCACAATAAGTAAAAAATCATTAGACAAAAAATGAACATATACCATTCGACATAGAGAATTTAACGTGGAAAGCCATACAAGAGAAAACCACAAAAGTGATATTCATTTGACATGAGTAATGTATTGAATGCTTTGGTCTATGCACACATCCTATAGACATATTCCCAAAACTCCATTACATTACATTTGCACATAGAACTTGTGGATCGACATTAGATTACCTCCATGACTCTCATTCATTCTTCGCACTACAACATACAATACTACAAACTTATTCAAAAATTACCCTCGAATGGCTCTATATTATCTTTCAAACCCCCTAAAGACCAACCCTTTTACATTTTTATAGGATCTAATGGTCAATTTTACATCCCATGCCCACTACCCACAAGTGGGAAAATTTTATAACTAACTTGTCGCTTACATTTAATGTTTCCCCAAAAATTTCCCAAAATTATGGAGTTGGCCATTTCTGTCTCCGCTCTGTCACAACCCAATTCATACCTCAATGGAAATTCAAAAAACTTATAGAAAAAACTTTATGCAACTTACCTAGGGCCAACATGCCCCCAACACTCACATATAGTTCATCCCAAGCCACTTCAGTCATAAAAATCTATCCCGTTCAACTTATCTTGAAAATATTGGAATATTTTCATTACATCCTCTGCCTGTCGCTGAACATCTTCCTTGACTTTAGAAATTCCTTCTACAAGTTCAGAGCTAGGATGTTCCTGAAATTTTCACCTCATTCGTCTCTATATCCCACCACATTTGAACATGCATTGGATGAATGGTCACTATGACCTGCTTTGCTTCAGCTTGAAGCTCTGCGACACGATCGGTTCTTCATTGTTGCTGTGTCCAGAGTTTAGCGACCTGATTTTATAATACTTTGATCTCAGTATCCTTACTCATCTTCTCAAATGGGAGCAATTTTTACAATGAGTTACTTAACTTGGCCAGATTGGACTTTGCTACATGAAATTGTTATGTTATGTCTTATAGCTCAACATGAGTCCATTAAGGATTTCTAGGCATGGGAAACCTTTGCATATGAATTAAGACAGAGTGTATCGACCTCCCAATATTTTTGTAAATCCTCATCAACTACTTTTTCATCACTCTTCTAGTACTTCAGGAGGTGTACTAGGAAGAATCTTATCTTTTAATTCTGCAATTTTCTTCCAGAAGTCGGTAGCAAATTTCCCTAGAATAATGATGCAAGCCTTAGGGAGCATGTTGGGTGTAACCCAAAACTTTGGAATTTCATGGAAAGAAAAGGAAAAAACTTGCTTGAGTCTCTTCCTATCCTACTACCACCTTTATGTCTGCTTCTCTATCTCTTGCAACTGATTTTGGAGCGAAGATACAATATTCTTCAACTACTTCCACTGATCATACACTATGTGTTCTCTTTCTTTAATTTCATCGATTGCATCCTACTTTATATTATCTAGTAAAAACATGGGCAACACAGAGAGGTATATGATGACATAACCGATATCTCGAATCATGTTATTTTATTATGGTGTGCCCAAGTCAAGTGCTTTAGGAAACACTTGAACCTTATGATGTTGTCGGGGTGGTTGCACTTCAACTAAGTGATCATCAAAAGGACCATCTCCCTACGATTGTGATGGGGACTGACTGAACACAACCCTAACTTCCTTTACTACAGTATAAATAACATGGAGTAATTCAGTAATTCTCTCAAAGAATTCTGTCTCGACTTTCAATATTTTAGCATGTTTCACAACCTTCGCGATTCTGTCTAATAGTAAGTTATAGTCATCATTAGTAAGCTCGACATGAGGATGCCTAATGACCTTTTTCTTTTTGTGACTCTTTTTCCTCTCTTCAACTACTTTCGTCTTTTCCCACAAATTTGGATATGTTAGTGTTGCACTTGATTAATCAACACTTGTATTCATCTTGGGGGTCCCATTCTTGAGTCCCTGATGTGCCCTTCTAGCACGGTTCAGTTTCAACATAAATTAGGTCATCTGCGATATGTTGCTTCCATTCTTCAGGAAAATTCTAAATTATTACACCAAGTTCCTCGTTGGCTAACCAAAATGCAGTGGTTAAACATTGATGCTAGGGGCATCACCGTGGTTGAACATACAAATTGTGATCCCCTGCAGTAAATTTGATCACATTTTTATACTACTGGATAGTTTTTGCGACAATTCTTGATTTATTTCCAATATGATGCCTTAGTGCACCAATATGCTTTTAAAATTAAATATTGTTTTCCATTTTCACCACTGATTCTTCTACTCAAACTATAAATTTTGATAGCGTGCCCTGTGACATGGGACATGCACTTCCATCCCCTGACAGTTGGGTGGCTCGACCCATGCGATAAAAGAGATCAATACTAGGAACCAAGAATATTTTTCCTGTGCATCGATATCATCCTCCAATAACTCACTCAGAAAAAATGTGGACCAATTCATTTGGACTTCAATAGCACATTGCTTAGCTGCAACCATGGTACCAACAGTGCATTTGTTCGGTCGCATATTCTTCAATAAGTTACTGGAAAATACTTTGGCCATGAACCAAATACCTTGATCATTGATATAGACGATGGTAAACCCCCTCTTATCCCATGTAAAATTGTACTTCTCTTTCATATGAGCTACAAGGATCGAGTCCTGCTCCTTACCAACAAAAAATGGTCCTGGATCAAATCCCACGTTGGGAAACCAAATGATAGTGGAAATCAAGTTGACGTCAATGGAAATACAATTATCTAACCGCAAACAACCACCATGGGAACATACCAACAACTAATTCACACACGCATTAACCTTAGTAGTGCGACCAAAGTGGGGTATATGCATCAAGGAAATAATGCCCAACTTCTCCAACCCACGATCCCAATCCATAGGGTCCAATTGAATAGGTTCACCTTCGACCAGTTTCACTAAAGTCATATACCATGGCAATTGGAGTTCAGGGAACTTCCTCAAGTCATGATCCACAAACATTAGCTTCTACAAATTAGCCATAATGTCTGCTATGACATGCACAGCTTTTAGGATGAACGACATAGCCAGTGGATACTTTACATTCTTGTGAATGACCACATTGGGAGAATCATCCTTCAGTGGCAGAATATAACCAGGTAGTATCATTTCTAAACAAGACCCTAAAGCTTCAACATCATGTGTATCTTTAAATATCTATTCAAGGGGAACAACCCGACCAATCATTTGCTTCTTCCTCGGTGGATTTACAGGGATTGGACATGAGACAACCTTCGGTTCCTACTCGACAATGGGTATGGAATATGGAGTCTCAATACCTGAACCTCTAATGGTGCTTGAAATTGACACATGAAATTCCATTGTAGAAAGATTCGACCATAATGAGTTGCAGAAAATTATTTTTCTCAATAAAATTCAAATTTCGATACAATGAGGCAACTGAACTCCATTGAGAGGTGAAATAGATCTACGCATGTGACAAGTAATCCAATCACATGGGTCTGCAATAATTTGAAAAAGTTGGAGGATAATCCCTTCACATGTTAAAATATTTTTGACCATTTATGTTAAAGAGCCTTTAACGACATCATTTCACTCACCATAAAAGTAGACAATTACTATGCATTAATTATGCACTTGACATAAAAGCACACCGCCAAATTCTTATGCAACCTAAATTTAATTGCATCAAAAATTTGAGCTTGTGAAATACCTTACATAATTCAAAGGACAATTTCAAATTTATATACAAGACCCTCCTGCTTTTGTTTTCTATGTACACATTCAATTTAATACCGACTCAATCGAGTGAAGTACCACTATCCCTATAAGGTTTTATCAAACTCCCATTTACCAACCTGTCTAAGGGTGTACTATCTAACTTTTGTAACTAAAAAGCACCCCCATTAGTAACATGAATGAAAACATATGGTCCCAACTAATGTGTACAGAGCTTACTAGGATGTTTTAAAAACTTACTATTGTAGAGATGAACAAAGTCACATGGATGGAATTGGTTGAACTTAATATGGTGGTCTGCCAAGCCTTCTATTAATTTTTCTCAACTTACAGATGATATCCTGCAATGAAACGATCTTCTTACAACTATAGCAGCTGAGATAATGTTTCTTCAATTGCACCCACATCTGTCATCTCAGTAATTGCAACTATTCTTAGGCTAGGTATAATATATTCTATTGGCGTAACAACCTCATGCCCATAAACTAGTCAGAATGGAGTTTGGCTTATAAGTTTCTTACATGTTGTGCAATAATCCCATAAAACTGCACATATTCTATGATCCCAGTCATCAATATTTACATTACAGATCTTAGTCAGTGCATGCTCTAAAATTTTGTTAAAGGATTTGACAACTCCATTTTCTTGTGGATGATATGGTATTTTATTCCTATTTTGGATTTGAAATTCTTCAGTTAATTTCTCAATTAGTTGATTAACAAAGTGCATACCTTGGTCACTTATTAAAATTTTTGGACAACCAAACCTAGTCACCATATGGTCGAACAAAATCCTCACAGCAGTTGCTGCAGTACAATCTCTAACTGGTGCTGCTTCAACCCATCTAGTTAAATAATATATCACAATAATTATATAACGTGCACCTATTCAGTTACCTAATGGATTAATAGGACCCACAAAATCAATAGCCCATTTATCAAACTCCTGCAAATTTACCTGTGGTAGCAACAAAATTTCATCCAGTAGAGATAATTTTCTTGTATGTTGGAAAATATCACAACTGCGACAATATTTCCTATCATTTGCATGAAGGGCGAGCCACCATAATCTTGCATGTAAAATATTGCGTGGTGTCTCTTTTCCTGGATAGTGGCCCCCTTCTATGCTAGCATGAGCTTCATTCAAAACCATCGGTCATTCATGTTCCAATACACAATGATGGAGTATCTCATCTGGTCCCATCTTATATAACTATCCATCTATCAACTGAAATTTTGTAGCTTTTACAACCAATTGTTTCTTCTATTTATGCTAAATCCTTCTAGTGCACTACCTGTAGTCAAGAAATCCACAATGTATTCATAATAGTCATCAACCATTTTTAATGCAAATAATTATGTGTCGGGAATATTATCATCTAAATTGTAGGGCTTCCCTATTGTCTAACCTTGAAATATGGTTAGGGCCTGCATTCAATATTCCTAGCTTTACAACAATTTCAAAACCAAATTCTTGGACGAGAAGAAGCCATTGACATATATTCCTCCTCAATACTAGCTTACTGAATAAGTATTTCAAAGTAGAATGGTCCGTAAACATCTTGAAGTGACCACCCAATAAATAGTGTTAGAACTTCTGGAGTTCATATACCATAGAAAGTTCTTCCCACTCTGTTGTCCTATAATTTCTTTATGCAGTCAACAAATTTCTACTAGAAAATGAAATAGGGTGATCAATAGAACCCTCACATGGTTGTGCAAGCACTGCTCCTAGAGCGACAGATGATCCATCATCATGCACATGAAATTCTTTTCACTATTTACGGAATACTACAAAAAGTACTGAAACGATATTCTCTTAAAGGACATACCGACTCTTTTGACATTTCTCATTCCAATGAAATTTAACATCTTTCTTCAATAATTTCTCCATTGGAGCAATGATCTCTGTATATCCCCTGATAAACTTCATGTAGTAACCAGTATGTCCTAGTGTGGTCCTTAATTGTT
The DNA here is from genome assembly GCA_001517045.1 of Pseudotsuga menziesii. Lineage (NCBI taxonomy): Eukaryota > Viridiplantae > Streptophyta > Pinopsida > Pinales > Pinaceae > Pseudotsuga > Pseudotsuga menziesii. The sequence goes on from LPNX010745936.1 coordinate 198,900, forward strand.
TAATCGATGATGGTGGGGGTAGGCCGACAATAATTGCAATCTTCGCAGGTTCCATCAGTATTCCCTATCGACAAACAAAATGACCCAACAAGATACCAAAAGGGGCACAAAAAATACACTTCTTTAGATTTAAAAAAATGAAACTATCTACACCATTCAAGCATCATCCAAAGACTCTCAATATGATCCTTAACTAACTCATATACTATATAATCATTGAAATATAATTCCATATATTTATGAATAAAATATTTTAAAGCAACTACCACTATCCTAGATAAAATAGCGGGCACATTCTTAAGTCTGAATGGAATTATCGTGTATTGGAAGCAACCCCACTCTATCACAAAGATGGTCTTATTTCGATCCTCTTTTTAAATCCTGATTTGATGGAACCCAGAAAATCCATCAGTAAAAGAGTACACCTCTTGTCCCTCTACACTCTCCAAGACCTCATCTATAAAAGGTGTAGGAAACAGATTATGCAGGAAATCATCGTTTAGTTTTCTCTGGTCGACAAAGATATAGACTTCGCTAGTTTTCCTATCTTGTACAACCATTGGGATAATCCATTCTAATTATTCAACAACTTCAATAATTCCTACATACAACTTTCAATCTAACTCTAAGGCTTGAACTTCTCTTTTGTGGAAATTAAGCCTAGTATTAGCACAATTGAAGTCACAAAAATTTCTAGAGAACATGCATAGATTTCACTCAAAATTGGAGATTGAATTGGTACATAACACTAACTTGCATTGAATAAGTGTACACCAACCAAAATTTTAAATGTGATGGATGTCCAAATATATAATTACATCAGATATTCAAAAGTGTAAGAAGGAAAGTTGAATCCTCATAAATAACAAGCTTACTAAAATTAAAAAATCCCTGTAATACCCCGGTTTTGACTCCGGTTGCATTAAAAGATACATGATGTATATGTTGTAATTAATTGTGGTGTGGAGCTAAAGGAAAAATCCCCACCATCGATTTAGTCGTGTTATGTTTCAGAAATTGGGATCGTTGCCGATGGTATATCGTGCTATTCAGCACATGATAGTTTTGCATCATGTAAATATGCACATTCATTAAAATAAACCTACAGCCAGCTACTACGGTGCAAATTTAAATGAAAAGGGCATGATTTCCTAAGGTTAAGGGGGGGGATTGTCTAAACCATGGGAGCCATTGGGGAAAAGCCATGTGTCATCCACTAATTCAAGAACCCTGATGTTAGTTGAGGACAATTATTTGCTGGGTGGTGGTGGGTGGCAGGCTTGCCCCCATGCACTCTCCACCAACTGGTTCAGTCACACGCACGGGATGGAAGTGGTTTCCTCACGCGCTGCTTGGTATATGAACCATTTCTATTCTGTCCACTCTCTCCATCATTGGCTATTCATTCCTCATGTAGAGGAGAGTTAAAAGGATCCACGATTCTATATGTGGGGGTTGGTTCTCCTTTGTCTCACCGATTTTTGGTCTATGGATACGTTTTCCTGATTACGCAGAGTCTGTATTTACTCCCCCATTGCCGACTGTGTAAAGGTGTCATGGCTTCATTTTTTAGAAGGGACCATTGTTTTCCCACATTTGTTGGCTGTGTCTGGACTACGTAATGTCCTGTTACTTCATTGTGAACCAAGGGCTGTGGTTCTTTCCCTGATTTGGCGGTTTGTTGTGGTTTTTCCCCCATTGTTCATGACTATGGTCTCTTTCACATTTTGAGCTGCTGTAGGTTGACATTGTGTTGTTTTGGCCATGATAGGGCCAAGAACAACTCAGGGATTGTTTTCCCTTGTCAAAGCTGTAATTGATGGTTTTACTGCATGCATGCAGTGGTTGGTCTTCAGACTGTGAGGAGTGGGATTGAAGGATGGGTATGCTTTAGAAGCCTGGGTTTGGGAAGCCACACAGACAGAGTTATATGGCTGGCTTTCTTCTCCATAATCCCGGAAGAGCAATGGCAAGGGAATTCAGGGCCTGAGGGACTGTGAAGCAGAGAAGGGATTGACTCCTGGTGTCGGGTGTGTGTGGGTGTCTTAGAGGTCAGGCTAGCTTTGGTGTAGGCATCCTTAGCTCTTCCATGATCTCACCATCTTATCATTTAGCTTCTCCCAGCTCCTCGATAGCCTGATAAACCCTACTGTGTGGACTTGGTTGATTTGTGTACCTTGGCTATGTGTAAGCCTGCTTAGACCCTTATTCCTTGGGGAATCATGCCCAGCTCGAGGGTGGCAGCGTTGATGAGAGATTGATGAGAACGCTGGCCTATGGTTGGGTGGAACGTTGCAGCGACATAACTGGTTGCGGGACAAGTTCTTTATGAGATAAATATCCTTGTCTATTTTACTTTTGCAGTTATGTTTACTGTTAATGAATTATGATGAACATGTATATGAATGAATGTTGTTTTGCTTCCGCTGAATATATGTATGATTATGCATCTTAGTACATTGGATGTTGAAGGAATTACTTCAGTTTTATATGTATGTAAAAATTCATGGGGCTAGTTTCCTGGATGTTTTGATAGTTTGGTAGCATCCTCTTCGCTGGTCGGAGGGTCAGGGAAATTACGGTGTGGTATCAGAGCTAAAGTTGCAACATGGGCCTAAATGGGCCATGAAAGGTCAGTTAGCAGAGGCAGGTTTCCTATTGCCTAGAAGAAACCAGGAGAAAATGGGTGAATGACAGGAAAATTCACAAAATTTTCTAAGTGTCAAAATTGTCGGCTCATCGAAAAACTTAGGGGGGAAGTTCTTCCGATGCAGTGGATCACTTAGTTGGAAGGTCGTCCAACATAGTGGAATTCGTAGTCTGAATCTCACCTAATGAAAGAAAATTACAGAAGGATCTATGTGTTCGTCGGCCGTAGGTGGAGAACAACAGAATTCGGAGTTGCAGTTGCAGAGGGGATCAGCCGATATGTCGGACCCTTTTGTGGAAATACTACTCGATAACGACCATCGACGATCGGCGCCACTAAGTTGAAGGGATCACTGATGGTACGTCGGTGGAGGTTAGTAGATTGACCGGTGATAGCTAGTTGTTTGGAGTGATGAAGTTTTGTTGTTTGGATCGGTGAAACCTAGCTGTTTGGATCACTGAAACGTCGGCAGAAGAGACAAGATGATAGTGGGTTGAACCGCTGATAGCGATGGCGAAGCGGAAATTTTGAAAATTTCTCTAAGTATGGAAATCATCGGTAAAATTTGGATGATGGAACCGTCGATGCGACAACTGACGTCGGAAGAAATTAGTTGTTTCGGTCGCCAATGAACTGCGTCGAAAATTTTTAGTTGATTTTGCATCTGCCGTTGCGACTGGCTAGTGGACTATCCTTCCAACAGATAGAGTCCCTGACAGCCGATACCACAGAGGATAGTTGTGCTGACAGCCAACGCAGCGGAAAAATTTCTAAATTTTTTCTAAGGCATGAGATCATCTGCTATCGGAAAAGTTTAGTTGTTGGGATCTCCGATGACTAGAGGACCGGATCACCGACGAATAGAAGATGAAGCTGCCGAGGCTAGTGAAGTGGATCGGTGATCATTAGTGGAAGGAAGAGCCGATGCAAAGAAGAATTTTTTTTTTTTAAAGTGTTGAATCCATCGACAATTGGTGATGATTAAAGGATTGGATCACCGGTACCTAGTTGATGGCGTAGCCGCAACGTCGGAAAATAGATAGTGAAGGTGCCGAAACGACGAAAAATAATAGAAGACGGTTGAGCCGATGAAGCGGTAGAAAGATGGTTAAGGAAGAAATTTTGAAATTTTTTCTAAGTATGAGAATCGTCGGACGTCGGTGAAACTTAGTGGATGTGGGAGCCGTTGAAGGCCACCGAAACGCCGGCCTAACTTAGTCTGATGAAGCTTCGATAAGACCATCGACGATCGGTGACGATCAGTTGACTGGATTGCCAATGACTAGCTAAGGGAGTAGCCATAGTGTTGGTGGGAAATAGTTGATGAAACAGCCAACAGAGTGTCACAGGAAGGAGAAAAAGAAATTTTTCGTCGAGAAATTTTCTAAGTGTTGAGGATATCGGCGATCGGTGCATGTTAGTGGATGAGTCTGCTGATGAGTCGGGAGAAATTAATGATCTAGAGCATCGATCAATGGAAGATAGTTGAACAAGTGTCCATTGTTGCGGAATTCAGAGGACTAGCCACCCGATGCACAGAGCACCCGACCGCCGATGCAGCGCATAAGTTGGTTTCATCGCTGATAAAAATGATAAAGGCCGGAAGCCGAGATAGCTGAGGATCCGATACGGCAGAAAACTGTAGTTGTTGGAGTCGTCGATACTATGGAAAACCTTAGTTGTTGGATTTCCACCATTGTGGATGGCTATGGAACTAACCACCCGACGAGCGAGTAGTTAGTCGCTCCGACCGTCGATGCCGCGGTAGGTAACGTTTTGATCATCGACACATATTAGTTTTGGCATCGACGATGCGGATCAGAAGTTTAGACCACTACATGTCCGATACAGTAGAAACTTATAGTTGATAGGGCCGCCGATGAGCGCCGAAGAAATGCGATCGCATGGGTCGCCGAAGTATCGGAAGACTAGTTCACTAAGGATCTGATACGTCAGAAATTTAGTTGGAAAAAGGTCCGATTGGAAAAAGGGAAAATTTGGTTTTTCCAGTGAAATTTTCAGCAAATTCCAGCTAGTGTCTCAGCGAATTTTTCAGTGGATTTTCAGCAGATTGCTAGTGGATTACAGGGATGAAAAGGAAGAAAATTCCAGGTGGCTGAGGTTGACATTTCAGACCAGAATACATTTGGTAAAAAGACATCATTTTTGAAGTGGTGTGGTTTTCACACCCAAGGTCAGAATGAAGCATGTGGATAGGCGTTGGAAAGATTATCTAGGAGGGAACAAGGGAGAGTCACCAGAATTTGAGTGTGGAGCAGCAAAGTGCTAGTAATTTCTTGAAAGAGAAATGTGCTGCTGGTAATATGGACAAATCCGGGAATTGCATGCCTAGAGGTAGCAAGACCATGAAGTCAAACCGGCTGTTGTGTGGAAGAGGAGTTCCATGCAAAGATGAGGGGATTGAAAAGGCAAATTTCCTTAAACCCTGTCTTGCTAATTATGATTACAATTTTTATACATGAAATGTATGAGGGTATGCCTTGCATGCATAGGATATTACATGATGGTAAGAATAGTGAGAATTATACATTTATAATGAGCCACTAATGATCATTATTACATTGGTGTTGGGATTAGTGGAAAAACCAATGACAACATGGACATGGCTGAATATGTTGCTGATGCTGACGAATGTGACAAGCAAACCTATGGAGAAAGGGATAAGGCAACAAGTCCAGGACCAAAAGTTGGTGAGCAAATTCTGCAATCTCCTGCAAAGGACTAACCAAACTGGTAATGTCAAGGGTGTAAGTAGGACCCATGACGGTAAGAGTTTAATTATGACAATTGTATGGAGTGGTAAAAGCAAGAGATATCATACCATTTGGGTATTTAAAATTTAGGCTGCATTCATACAAAAATGTGTCATTCCTGTATGTGTTATTATGAATAACTAATGGCTGAAATGATGAATTGATGACAACTTTGGAACCATTTCAAAAGCTGTTATGAGTGCATGATAGTAAGTGCATGAAGAGGGTAGTCATGATCAGTTGGCTACTGGAAATGATCTATGGAAGGGCACGATGGTACACATGATACACTTGTGAAGTAAGAAGTATATGAACATTTTGTTTTGGCATAAAAGATGTGACCTTGCAAATTTTAGTTTGACAATGATTGCGTGGTAGTATTGATATGCTAACAGCTGGAAGTATTTGAATTTTATAATTCTGAAAATGCTTCAGTGATTGTTGCAACAATGGAAAAAGTTATATGCATCAAGACTTACCAAGTGTTTGGCTGATTGAAGTTCAGGTTTTAGGTAGATTGCTTGGAGCATGGCAATGTGAGTAAGACCATGACGAAGGCTAGAATATACCATGTGAAAGAGCCAAACCTTATGAGAAGAGTCTCATGGCCGTGAAAATAGTTTGTATGCTGAATGAATTGTCAATTTACAATTGTAAATTTCAAATTTAAGAAATTGCTGACAACTACTAATCACGATTGGCTTGCATAGAATTGTGTCAGGAGGACGCATTGTAAGTGGGTGTTCATGATATTCTAGTAAGCATAAGATCATAATGGGCATAGTGGTGTTGCTTACAAGAGACCCACAAATGAGGATCACCTCATTGCCAAGCAAATCAATTTCTGTAGTAGACAGAGTTGCAAAATTCCTAGTGAATTTAATTACTAATGTCATTGCTTGGTTATGGAACAATCATTTTGGAATGTATTATCAGATAATGATTGAATGTTTGGCTACTTGATGGATGTGTCAGGGGTACACACTGCAGGAAGACCATGTGTGATGTCCTGTAGGAGCCAAAATTCATGGGGAGGTTTTCCCCTATCTTGGAAATGGGTTTCGGGTGAAACTCCATTGGACATTTTGGAAATGTCTCATCTGCACTACATGTTTGGTAAGCAACATGAGTGAGATGGTATGGATTATGTTGGTAAGACATGTGTGAATATGAAATGTGAAAAGGAGTTGGGATGGAAAACCGAGGGACTGTCAACTCAGAGAAGGGAGCCCCCATTCCTCCTTAACAAAGGAATACTGCCTTGGCAAATGGATAAGTGTTCTGTGACCCTAGCTAAGAATATGCATGTCAATTGTTAAATTCAATATGTAGAGCATGTTTTGATTTTATTTCCATTATGAAAGATTGCTTAAGTATGAATAGGGCCTACATGGTTCACATTAGAAAGGGGTGCACACTTTCCCTATGTTGGGTCATGAAAGGGTTTTTCAATATTGATTACACCCTAGGAAGTGGACGCACTCCTAGTGTCTCAAAACTTGATAGTAAATGATATGAAATGTGATTCCAGTTTTAGAACAATAACGTTGATGAGTTGCTTATATTGCGTGTGTTGTCAGGCTAAACAAATATAGTCTGGTGTTGCACACTAAATGGACAATGGCTTGGGCTCATCCTACCTCCTACTGAAGAGCACAGAGGAGGAGACATTCCTGAGGGACTGGAGAGAAGAGAAGGGGGTGGTGGTTTCTTGTGTTGTATGGGGTAGTGGAATTAGAGCTCACTGCTGGAAATGAAACCTGGAAATGGTAATGATAAAGTTTCCTTCCCAGTCGGCATGAAGATGTACTGGAAGGAGATGTTGGGCTATTATATTCCTAGGGTTCCATAGTAGATCCCAGACCTGGAAATGGTCGTTTATTGTTGATATAAGTGCATGTGTTATTGTTGATGGCCTGATAAACCCAACTATGTTGGCTTGGCTGATTGGTTGTTGATATAAGTGCATTGTTGATATAAGTGTATTGTTGATATAAGTGCAGGTGAATTGTTGACTACTTGATAAACCCAACTGAAGGTTGGCTTGACTATGTAATTATTTGATGTTGTGGAAATTGTGGAAACGTTGTAGTGTTGGCTTAACTACCTGTAGTCTGATCAACCCAACTGTTAGCGGGATTGGCTGAGTAGCCCGATAAACCCAATAGTGTATTGGCTTGATTGGCTGCAGCCTGATAAACCCAATTGTATATTGGCTTGGCAGGACGGTCTGATAAACCAAACTGTAGGTTGGCTTGACTGTGCCTGATATATATAAAAGTATGTTATGATGCAGCCTGCGTGCTGACCTAACATCCAAGTCCATAGGCGATCCCAAGGCTTGCAAGGCGAAGCAGGATCCTATGGACCAAAGAGGAAATGCACAATACAGATAAGTATTGAATTATTTTGCAATTTCTTGCTTATGAATATACATGTGTATATGATTTGGTTATGATGTTTTAAGCTCTTGTTTAAGAGATAAAAACTGATGAGAATAAACTAAACATGTGAATTTATTCAATGTTTGAATATAGGTATCACTGGAAGCGAGGACTATGAAAGAATCCTAGGGGCACATGTGGACATGTGACTGTCTTGAAGAGCTCAAAATGAGTAGTGATGAAAAAGGTTCTAGTGAGACTGTGAAGTTCCTAGCAGCTGGGACAAACCATGTGGGGAGGCTCCATGGTTGAGAGGTCTGAAATAGACCGAAGACACTAAGTGTCATGAACAAGAGGGATTGGTCTAGCATTCACGATGAAGTGAAAGAGGCTGAGAGCATGAAAACCACAGCGGTGGTGTGGGTTCCAGGATGGAGCAAGACAAAGAGAGGAAAAACTCTTGCTGCTCTCACTTTCCTTTTCGATTATACTTATGCATTGTGAAAAAAAAATATTGTTGAATGCATGTATGGCTGAAAATAGAATGTGTCTATTTGCTTAAAATAATTATGAATGCTGGAATAGTTAATTCCCTGCCCAAGAATGGACATGAATTAGCTCATGTACCTGTTGGGAAGGCATGAAAAATATGAAAGTCTCCTTGAAAAGACATGGACTGTCATGCCAATTGGGCAATTAATTAACTGATTTAATGCCTATATTATGCTTGGTCTAACATAATTTCAATGGTACATTTCACAGGTGAGAAAAGTGAAATCTAGTAGTGCACATTGATCATGGCTACAGACCAAAGGCTGTCATACTTGGCTGGAAGTCTACTTCAAACAATTGCCAAGACCCAAGAAAATCTTCGAGAGATGCTCAGGATACCAAGAAGTTCCTAGACTTGGGGATGAGCCTAAAGCTGAGAACCAACAAGAGAAGCTCGTGGAATCCGAGGGGCTTGGTCCTGAAAAATCAAGTAAATAATTGAATGTGGGACAGATCTGCAAAATTTTGAAATTTTGATGTGCAAATTGTATATGCATTCCTATGTTGGAACACTGAGGACGGTGTTATTCCAAGGGGGAGGGGATTGTAATACCCCCGGTTGTGACTTTGGTTGCATTAAAAGATACATGATGTATATGTTGTAATTAATCGTGGTGTGGATCTAAAGGCAAAAGCCCCACCATCGATTTGGTCGGGTTATGTTTTGGCAATTGTAATCGTTTCTGTTGGTATATTGTGCTATCTGTCACATAATAGTTTTGCATCATGTAAATATGCAAATTCATTAAAATAAACCTATAGCCAGCTACGATGGTGCAACGTTAAATGAAAAGGGCATGATTTCCTAAGGTTAAGGGGGGGGGGGGATTTTCTAACCCGTGGGAGCCATTGGGGAAAAGCCATGTGTCAGCCACTCATTCAAGAAACCTGATGTTAGTTGAGGGAATTTATTTACTGGGTGGTGGTGGGTGGTAGGATTTCCCCCACGCACTCTCCACTAGCTGGTTCAGTCACACGCACGGGATGGAAGTGGTTTCCTCATGCGCTGCTTGGTATACTTACCGTTTTTGTTCTGTCCACTCTCTCCATCGTTGGATGTTCATTCCTCACGTAGAGGAGAGTTAAAAGGATCCACAATTTTGTGTGTGGGGGTTGGTTCTCCTTTGTCTCACTGATTGTTGGTCTGTGGATATGTTTTCCTGATTACGTAGAGAGTCTGTATTTACTCCCCCATTGCCGACTGTGGAAAGGTGCCGTGGATTCATTGTTGAGAAGGGACCATTGTTTTCCCACGTTTGCTGGCTATGTTTGGATTGTGTAATGTCCTGTTACTTCATCGTGAACTGGGGCTATGGTTCTTTCCCTGATTTGGCGGTTTGCTGTGGTTTTTCCCCCATTGTTTGTGACTGTGGTCTCTTTCACATTTTGAGCTACTGTAGGTTGACATTGTGTTGTTTTGGCCACGATAGGGCCAAGAACAACTCAGGGATAGTTTTCCCCTGTCAAAGCTGTAATTGCTGGTTTTGCTACATGCATGCAGTGGTTGGTCTTTGGACTGTGAGGAGTGGGATTGAAGGCTGGGTATGCTTGAGAAACCTGGGTTTGGGAAGCCACATAGACAAAGTTAGATGGCTGGATTTCTTCTCCATAATCCCAGAAGAGCACTGGCAAGGGAAGTCAGGGCCTGAGGGACTGTGAAGCAAAGAAGGGACTGATTCCTGGTGTTGGGTGTGTGTGGGTGTCTTAGAGGTTAGGCTAGCTCTAGTGTAGGTGACCTTAGCTCTTCCATGAGCTCACCACCTTAGCATTTAGCTTCTCCCAGGTCCTCTATAGCCTGATAAAACCTACTGTGTGGGATTGGCTGATTTGTGTACCTTGGCTATGTGTAAGCTTGCTTAGTCCCTTATTCCTTGGGGAATCATGCCCAACTCAGGGGTGGCAGCGTTGCTGAGAGATTGATGAGCACGCTGGCCTATGGTTGGGTGTAACGTTGTAGCGACGTAGCTGGTTGCGGGAAAATTTCTTTATGAGATAAGTATCCTTGTCTATTTTACTTATGCAGTTATGTTTACTGTTAATGAATTATGATGAACATGTATATGAATGAATGTTGTTTTGCTTCCGCTGAATATATGTATGATTATGCATCTTAGTACTTTGGATGTTGAATCAATTTCTTCAATTTTATATGTATGTAAAACTTCATGGGGCTAGTTGCCCAGATTTTTTGATAGTTTGATAGCGTCCTCTTCATTGGTCGGAGGGTTGAGGACGTTACAATCCCCCCTAGGTGCATAAAACACTTTCCAAACCAGTTAAGGAGGTCACGAATTAGATGAATAAGGAATGTCAGCTAATGAGTGGTGGAAATTAAATTGGATCATTCTTTTGAGAAGGAAAAATATGAAGGATGAGTTGGGAAAAAAGAAGGCAGTTGCCATGAGACTAGCTTTTACCTTTTCCACCTTAAAGCTAAAAAAAATCCAAGTCAGATAAAGGAAGGAAAGCACATTTACTGATATGGAAATTCAATAAATTTGGAATAATTTTATCCAGTATCAATATAAGGCATTCCTGGGTGTAAACATGGCAAGTGTTGACCAAAAGTGAAAGTGGATGCCAACTACCTAGTCTAGAACCTGTGAAATTAATCATGAAGATTAATAAAATATATCCTAATTATGGAGATGGGGTTTTGAGTATACTAACACCCTCCTTTAATCCCTAATTATATGTAATATCTAAAATATATTATATATATAGGGCCTAGAAACAAGGCTTAGTTAACCCTTACATACTGCTTGTCCACAAAACAAGGAAAGAAGGAAAACCTCACGGGAAAAACCTTCCCTCAAAACATGGACATGATTGTTTTTTGTGAAATATTGTCTTCAATCTATCTTCACCATGTGATCAACTATCCCAAGTAGTGATTTGAGATGGCTGAAAATATTCTATGATAATTCCTTGGTGAATATGTTTGCAACTTTCTCAGTTGATGCGCACTAGTGCATAGCAATGATCTCATCATGCACAAGTCCGCTGATGTAGTGATTATGGATCTCTCCATGTTTGGTTTGATGCCTCTAAATAGGGTCTGTTGAGATTCTTATAGAACTATGGTTGTCACAAAAAATATTGTGGAAGTGCTAGAATCAATCCCAAACTCTCCAAGTATTTCTTGCAACCAGAAACATTTAGTAGTTGCATTCACAACTCCTCTGTATTCTGCCTCTGTTAAAAAAAGTGCAATGGAAATTTGATTTTTACTTGACCATAAATTAGGCCCATATTCAAGAATAAACACATAACTAGATTTTTATTTTTGATCAGAGCTATCTCCAACCTAATAAGAATCAGTAAAACCAACTAAATCTAGATTTTGCAACATAGTGAATCCCATGTGTCTTGGTTCCTTTCACCAAGTGAAAGATTATTTTTACTGACCTCCAATGGAGTTTATGTGGCTGATCCATGTGTCTATATTCCACACTCACTATATAAGAAATATCAGGTCGAGTCTGAGTAAGATAGAGAAGCCAACCATCTAGATTCATGTACAGGGTGTTGTTCACCAAAGGAGTTGAATCTGCATTTTCAAGCTTAACTCCTGAGAGGAAAGGAGTATTGGTTGGATTGACATGTTGAAATTGTTTAGCAGGTCTGAAGCATATTTATACAGATTTAATTTTATTCCATAGGATGATTTATAAATATCAAGCCCCAATACTTGGCTTAACAACCCCAAATCGATCATGGAGAAATCTTGGTTCAAGGAAATTACTGTCATCAAAAGGTAATCCACATACAAGACAATAATTAATAGTGAACCATGAATCAACTTCAAATATACTTTAGGATCATACTTGCATCTACTGAAGTTTTTAGGTAGAAAAAATCCATCTATCTTGGTAGGCCAAGCTCTGGGAGCTTGTTTTCCCCCATATAATGATTTATTCAACATGCACACAAGAAATTGAATAGTAAAAAATTTTATTAGCTTCTACATATATATATATTCTTTGATATCACCATGTAGGAAGGAACTTTTTACATCCATGTGATGTACCTCCCATTCCTTGGATGCCGAAATTGGCAAAACTAGTCTTATTGAGTCCATCTTTTCCATTGGTGCAAGGTATCATTGTAGCCAATGCCTTGGACTTGTGAGAATAAATTGGCCACTAACCTTGATTTTTAATTCAAAGGAGATCCATCAGCATCAAAGTTTATTTTGAAGACCCATTTGCATTTCACTAGCTTTCGTCCAGGTGGGAGATTGACTAGCTCCCACGTTTCATTTTTCTGTAGCGAATATAATTATTCTTTCATGGAGTCCTTCCATCTTGGATAAACTGAAGCTTATTCATATGATTGTGGATCAGATTCAATAATCATATAAAACTTCTCAGCAAAACTTGGATCTTTGACAGAGAGGGCACTCTCAAAATGAGATCTAGTTCTTGTAGGATCACTAGGATTCCTAACTAGTTCCCCAGCTTCTTGTATAGTATTTGTTTCCCATTTAGGTATTGTATGAGTGCTTGGATATGAAATCAAATCTTCATTATTAGACATATCAAAATAAAAATATCATTATATCCCGCACTTACAATCAAAGGTTGTGGTGAAGAGGATTCTCAAATTTTAGTTGCTGACATGAGCTCTTCTTCAAATTGAACACTCCTTTTGATGAAGGACTTTTGAGTGCTCAAGTTGATCAGTTTGTAACCTTTGGAATATTCTAGATACCCAAAAAATAGGAATTATTGTCTTTGTGCTGCAAATACTTTCTCTTTTCTGCTGGAATTCTAGCCCAAGATTTAGAGCCAAAAATCCTAAAGTGGGACACATAAGGATTGTGTCCACTCTAATATTTGAAAGGAGTGATTCAATCCAAGTATTTGTGAGGTACCCTATTTTGAGTATAGGCTGCACAGTTGATTGCTTCAGCCCAAAAAATTAGAATCCATGCAAGTAGCCTGATCTGAATATAGGCTGCACAACAGATTGGTGACAAAGATTTAGAATCCATCATGCAAGTAGCCATCTCTTTGAGAGTTATATTATTCCTCTTAGCAACACCATTCTGCTGAGGTGTGTAAGGAATCGAATGCTACATCTGGATACCTGTATCTTCACAAAATTGTATAAATTCAGATTTGACATATTCACCACCATTATCATATTTGAGAGCTTTGAAATTTCTTCCAGAAGAATTCTCTACTAGAGCTTTAAAACCCTTGAAAATATTAAGGACTTTGACTTGTGCTTGAGGAATAAGACCCGACAATATATGGAAATGTCATCAATGAAGGTTAGGAAATATTTGGCTTGACTCATTGACATATGAGGGAATGGACCAGATATATCACTATGAACAAGATCAAGGGGTGTAGAGGTTTTCTCATTACTGACTCTCTCATACTTGTGCTCTGGGTGTTTTCATAGGATGCATCCTTGATAGAATCCTTTAGAAAAATTAATATTGGGAAACCCTATGACCATATTTTTATCACACAAATTAGAAAGATACTTGTAATTTAGATGGCCAAACCTTTCATGCCATAACCTTCTATATTCAATGGCATGGGTGAGGAGAGTAGAGGGTTTTTAGAAAGGCATGAATTGTGAGAACTTGTACACTTTCACTACAACAAATTTGAATTTTATGGAGGGTTGTCTTCCTCCTCCAAAAGTCACTTTTGGGGGCAGTTTTGGATTTGGAATCGGTCTTTCCAAAAGCGCCCCTAATAGCATTGACGCTAAAAGTTTTTCCTTCTAGGGGTGGTTTTAGAAGAGATCAAAACCGCCCCTAAAAGTGACTTTTCCCCCCCCGATTATAATGCCCCCCCCCCAAATTGAATTTTAATGGTAGTTCTAAACCCCCCTCGTAGACACCTATGGGGAAGTTCCAAACACCCCATAAAATTCCTTATTACAAACCTTTGGGAGTGGTTTCAAATACCCCGTGTAGGTAGCTACGAGGGTGGTTACAAAATCCCCTCATAGGTACCTATAGGGGTGGTTACAAACCCCCCCAATAGGTTCCTACAAAGGCGGTTTTAAACCCCCCCCTAAAACTCCATCTTACAATCCTTTGGAGGAGATCTTAACAAAACCGCCCCCAATAGTACCAACGCTAAAATTTTGGACTTTTGGGGGCGGTTGAACCCTCCCTAAAATTACTTATTACAACCATTTTGGGGTGGTTTTAAACTCCCCTCGTAGGTATCTACGGGGGCGGTTCAAAACCCCCCTCGTAGACACCTACAGGGGTGGTTCAACCCCCCACCCCCTAAGACTCCACTCTACAAACATTGGGGGGGGGGGGTTATGAACCCCCTCATATAAACATATAGGGGGGGTTTTGAATCCCCCTGTTTGTAACATAGAAGGGAAGTTTGGAACCCCTGTCGTAGTGACATATGAATGTAGTTTAGAACCCCCCTCATAGAAACATACAAAAACTGTTTGAAACCCCCCCTATAGCCATAATAAATCATAATAAAATATATTTTTATTAAAAATACCAATATTGCAATATCATTAGGGAACAAAGGAATTGAACCACCAAACTCTTGCTTGTAAGGAATACACTCTTCCATTGAGCTATAACCCTTTAAGAATTGGGTAAATGATCAATACTAACAACAATATTTCATCATTTGTTATTCTAAGAAAAAACCATAGTATCTAAATACAACCATGCTTAGAATCCAATTTTTATTTCCAAAGACAACCATGCTTAAAATCACTTATCAACAACCTACATGCTCATATATAGAGAACACAAGCAAATGTTACTATTAACTAAACAAAAATATTTCCAATACGTAAATATTGCATGCAATAAAATGAGTTTTATATAGAGATCTTATTAATCTTGCCTAACCCATTGAATAGGTTTCCCATGATCCTTTTCAGCTAGATCTATGTTCCCAATTCTTAGTGCCCCCACATGCGCATTATGATGGATGTCATCTGTGGGGAACTGCCACCTATCCATGTAAAGAATACACCCACCACTTCAACTTCATGTGCACATCCGACTGCTAGAACCAACACAACTTCATATGTACATCCAACCAATATAACTCATGCAACTTTATGCATACAATGGAAAAGTTTTATCCTTGTCTAATTTATTTTATTCAAAATCTCAAAATTTATTTTTAACTTGTGCCTCTCCATATTGTCACAATTCTATACTACAAATATAGTTTTATATGTGACATGGTAAAGGAATGGTACAATTTACTTTGGAAAACCTTCATTGTGTCTAACTCTACTCTTTCTTTCATCTATTTCTACTTTGAAATTTAGAAGTCAATAGTTTATTCTAACCAAACACATCAGAAATTGAGAGTGGTTCATCTTAACATTGCAACAAAAATGTAATTAAAAATTGACTAAGACCTTCACTAGATGAAAATGGGGTTCTTGTAAAGATGACAGAAAATGATCCTTCAAACATTGCAAAACTAAAGTGGTTGGTAGAGAATGTTACGGTGACCTGTAAACTGTCTTGGATATTCCAATGAATAGTTGATCAAAATATATCTTAATATTTCAATTGCAAATACAACGAGACTATACTATTTATAATATTTTAACATTATTAAAAACACATTCATAATATTTAAATTTTGTTGAGAAATAAGAACATAACTATAGTACTAAAAACTAGTGTTGTTAGAAGACTCGCCAAGTCTGGTGAGTCTGCTCTGGGCCAAGTACTCTCCTGAGACTTGCATGGAAGACTTGGCCCTTTCTAGAATTGACTGAGACTCGACCTACTCTCTAGAATTATTAAAAACTTGGCCTATCGCCAGACTTATGAATTACAGAGACAGACTCACAAGTCCAACTCAACCACTAGAAAAAATGCACCGCACATGTGCAACTACCATTTTGACTTGTCAACAACGTTTTGGAGGGAAATAAGGCAATAGGTTGGGGCATGAGCGGTTGGATAAGATGGTCTTCATCTACTACAACATTCATATGCAGTCAAAAAAATTGCAGGTGAAGTATTTGGATCCAATTTTATTGTATAAGATTGATCTAGTGTCTAATTTGGTTTTGGAGGATGAATCTCATGCTAATGATTTGAGTTGGCTTGTTGAAAAGACCGAATATCTCTCTAGTGTGAAATTTTCTCAAATGGAAACACCAAATACACCCACATCACATTTGTTGCTTCAATCTAGGGATGTTGGCACTAACTCCTCTAGGGATTACTCTAGGCGTTCTTATAGTCACACATGAGCCTTGAGATTGGACTTGGAGACATTGTTTACTTTGATTTTATAATTATGCAATGAGACTTTGAGTTATGTAGTTGAACTTGGTACTATTTGTGAATTTTTTCAAGGAGTCAAATTTTAGTTCACTATTTTAATTTTCAATACAAATATAGAGTGACAAATGTTGTATTTTTATTTTTATGAAATGATCTTACGAATTTCTACATAGAATGTGTTTTTTTAACTTATATGGTTTAAAAATTTCATTACTATATTTTTTGTGAATTTTTTTTACTATATTTTGATGTTTTTTTCTATTTGTTGAGTCCTAGACAAGCCGAATCTTTCCTAAGTCCAAGTTTGACAACATTGCTAAGAATACACCATAGAATACCATGGCTGCATAATTACCATGAATAAACCCCTGACAGAGAATCTCCAACCCGAAATAAAGGACTCTGTCTTGCTATTTATATTATCAAATATGACAATGCAAACATAGGAAACTAACTCACTATGGAGTAAATATATAGTGGCCTGAGGGTTGCTAGAGGAAACAGTGACATGTCTTCAGCTTTTTAAGGGTGGCCGTCTATGTCTTCAACCTGCTAAGGCTAACACAACCTTTCCTCTCAGTTTGCATATGGCTATTGTGATTTGTTTCATCATGTAGAAGGATGCCAAGATTTGTGTTGATCATTTATGAGCTTGGCATAACCTCATTGGTTCGAAAAACCTATACCGTAACCTTTATATGGAATGATAACCTAGACTATGACCTTTATGGGATACTAACTTGGACCGTGTCTTTTCTATGGGTTGCTAACCTGGGCCGTGACCTTCTAGTGGGTTGCTAGACTAAACCGAGACCTATGTTGGCTTCCTAAACTAAACTATGACTTGTATGGGATACTAGGGATTGTATTGTGACCCCAGTTGGAGTGTTAAGTTGGGATGGTGGGATTTAGCTGTGAATATTGTTGAACTGCTAAGTTTGATCTGTGATGTTTTGGGCCTGTTTAGGAGGTGCCATTTCCTTTACAAAAGTGTTCTCTATCTGTTCAAGGGTTTAAATTTTCCACTATGATTTCTGGACTGTTTTGGTTAAGCATCTTGAGATATGTACTTGATATCCTCACCATTGAACCAACACATGTTGGCTATAATAAGGAAATTACATACTTTTACCTATTTTAACTCTAATACAATATCTAAGGCGAATGTTAGAAAAAACTTGTGTGGTTCTTTCATTTCTGGATCATCCCCAAATTATTTGGTCTTAATATTCCAACTGAACAACCAGAAAATGGGATATAAATACCAAATAATGGATCATCCCCAATTTCTCTGGTTGTCTCCATCTTAGACTTCATATTCTAGGACAAGTCTTCATTTGATTTATTGGCCTCTTCAATCTTGTATTTCTTTTGTTTATGGAGACGTTAGCCTTTGATTTTACTTTAGAGGCCTTCTTCAATGGAAATATTTTTTACTTGCTTCTTCATTTGATTTGAATTTCTTCATCTAACGTGGTCTTCAACTTTGGATTTGACTTTGTAGGTACAAGGCATCTTTGACTGGGAGATTTTCATATTTCATGCCAATAGTCTAGGAGGATCATTCCTCCATGACTATTCCTCCCTTTATAAGTATTCCACCCTAGGGGTCTACAAGAGAGCTTCCTAAACTGTCATGAGAAAACCACAATACAACTGTAATGTCCCCATTCAAATAATTGCATAGTAGGCCAATTCCAATAATACTACTAGTTCCCCAGGTTGGATGGATACATTTGGAATTTTAATAAGGGAGCTAATAAATGATTTTAATACATTAGAATTGGATAAATATTTAATAATTTAGCTTATTAAATAAATACAAGAGAAAATTTAAGTGGCAATGGAGCATGGAGACAAATGGAGACTATGGGGCCCACACAAGCTAGAAAATTGGCGCCACATGACATCCTCCTCTTGCAATTTTGAATCCATGGGAAGCCTAAAGGTTATTGGATAATTTAGAATGCTAACACACTTGGCCATATGTATCATAGCTCTAATTTTGGAGGAAATGTAACTTACATGGGAAAGGAAGAGTCATTTTGGAGCTAGTGAGACACTTGGACTAGATTCCCTAGATCTATGACAACAATGATGAAGATGCTATGAAACCTATGAAAAAAATCAGATTTGAAGGCTGAAATATAACATATATGAAATTTCAGGTCAAAATAGAGCATCCAGGAGAGCTCTCATGTGATTTGGGGAAGCTCAATGGGATCCAAATCAAATTTGGGGAAGGTGGAAGGCTAGGAAAGGGAGGACACATGGAAATTCATGAGCACTCACCCTAATTCGACTTGGATTGAGTTTGTGTATGGATTGGGAACCTTATAATTCTAAGAATTTTTATAAAATACATGAATCAACCAATATAAGGGCTTTTGATCATTTGAGAAATTGTCATTTGTGAATTGTGAGAGCTAGTGGATAACTAGTTTTCTTTCCTTAGACAATTTCGGGGGTGAAAGATTCCCATCCAAGTTGGTGTTTGGAGAGGCCACTCAGGTATTTCAAGGATCTTTAATGGAGTCTTATTTTCAGGTGTAATATACAGGAAATCATGTGGATTATTCTATTGCATCACTCTCTATCAACCATTTCCAGTTTTCTTTGCATATTCATGCTCATGGAGGGATTTCACCTTGGGTGAGATCATGTACACTTTGGGAGATATATTCCTGATATATTTATGATTTTAATCAGTAAATATTATATTTTCTTCACTCTCATAAATTTTCAAGTCTAAATACCAAATATTTGTATGTCAAAATAACTTTTAATGAGCAAGCAGTGACAATTTCCACTCTATTTTGATATATGCTATGTTAATGCTTATCACTTCGAATGGAGGAATGTATATATGATAAATTTATGATTAATGGAATGTAAATAATGTGTATTTCAAGTATTTTTTTCATTACTTAAGCATTGGAATCCATTTTACTCATTTTTATTGCATTGGGAGAAGATTTGGTGCATTTTCCCCAAGGGTCGGAATTGTGATTTGGGAGCTGTTTTGGAAAGAGTCATAACAGCATGTATAAACTAAAAAATGTTTAATATGAGAATTTGAAAATTTCCCTTATAAATTACCTGCATATTTTCTGAAATTTGAGTGATTTTGGGACCATTTGAGAATCCATTTCTGACAATTACCCGGGGGGAATTAGAGCCCCAATTTACTAGTAGAGATTCCTACTTTGAAATGAACATTAAAAAAGTTTTAAGAAGTAATTTTGGGGTCATAAAAAATCACTGAACATCATATTGAAGTTCTAATATCATTCATGTACCTTCTTAGAAAATTTGGGATCATTTGGGCCAATTTGGAGGTCTAGACATCAAAACTAGTTAAGGCCAAAATTGGAAAAAAGTGAAAAAATTGGTCATTTAGTAAAATTTCAAAAAGGGACATTACAAGTGGTATCATAGAATTATATTGGAACCTCATGGTATTAAAAAGGAGTCAAATCAATAATACACCACCCTTAGATCCCGAAGTTGAAGGTGTATTTGTTGAAGGAAAGGATGTATTAGAAGAAGAGGCACATTATGATGAAACTATGACTAGCGAGGGGAAGGGACCCACTCATCATGAGAAGGTGGAATATATTAAACTCATAAAACCTCTATTTTATGAAATAACCAAGAACATAAAACATGAGCTTATGAAAGGATTCGAATTTTTGGTTAGCCAATTTGGAAGCAAATTAGGAGTAATAGGAGATAGCAGTAGTTCACACTCAGAAGAAAAGAATACCATGGGTGAGCATATTTTCTCAAGGATAGGATCCCATAATAGACCCCATGAATTTTAGAGCACAACAAGGCCTACTGCACCTAAATTCATTGTACCCAAAGAAGAGCCTAACATTCAAATTGAACTTGCTACAATGGCAAAAGAGTGGGATAAATTGGATGAAGATTGTAAAAGAAGTGTACCATTTGATCAGTATTTTCTTGCTGAAAACAAACTCAAAAAGAAGGAAGATAATAAATCCATATAAACAAAGAAATACTTAAATTGTGCCATTAGTAAATTACGATTCCCTACTTTTGATGGTTCCTCTCAAAGTTCTGCTAACACTTGGGTGCAAAAATTAGATGTTTATTTTTAGCTGAATCCAATGGTGGAAGAAGATGCCTTAAAAATGGACATATTGCACTAGGAAGGAGATTCCAGTGGTTCCATGGCTTGAAAACTTTGGGTCATGATCAGGTTAACACATATGGAGAATTTATTGATAGGCTAATAGAAATATTTGAGCAAAAATATCCTAAATTTTCTTTCAAAGAACTAGTACAATTGAAGCAGGTTGGGACCCCGACTGATTATATGATGGAATTTCAAAAATTTTCAGTCAAGGTGGCTGATGTGTCTATGGGAAGGTTAGTATTGCTGTCCACTGAAGGTTTGGATGAACCCTTAAAAGGTTTGGTTAAATCCCACAAGCCCACTACCTTAAAATATGCAATGATATTGACTAGAGATCTCCAAAATGTGCTTTGAAGAAAAAACTTGTGCTTCACATGATTTCAACCATTAGAGGAATTTTGGGGTCTAAAATGGGCCTCCTAAGGAAAATAATAAAATAATAGTTAAAATAATAAAATAATATTGATTAATTTTGGAGGA
>LPNX010745936.1:220280-265452 GCA_001517045.1 Pseudotsuga menziesii
CATGGACACCGGGGCATAAATGAACTAAAGGAAAAGCTCAATACATAGAAGTATTTTCAGATAATGATGAGTATTAAGGGGTAATGGATGATGAAGGAAAAAATTTATATCAAGAGGAATCATATGAGATAGCAGTGGAAGAAGAAATATAAGAAAGAAATCATCCTTCACTAGACAAAGCAAGAATGACAGTACTTTCAGCAGTGCCTCACTATCACACTATTCGATGCAAAGGTGTGGTACTTGGAAAAAGAGCTTCAGTTTTGGTATATGTAGGAGACACACATAACTTCATTGATGCAGATATGGTGGAGAAAAGGAATATTCCTACTGAACCATTTGATGGCTTCACAGTTGTCATTCCCGGTCACAACACAATGCAGTGCAAAACATGGGTTCCAAAGATGCAAGTCACAGTAGGTAACTATACTTTTGTTGATATTTTTTATGTGGTTGATGTTGCTGATACTAATTTTGTTTTGGGAGTGAAATGTCTGTATTCTATAGGGGAGCATACAGTAAATTATCAAATTCCTGAGATGAAATTTCAAGTTTCAAAAGGTGTACTAAGGGTTGTGAGGGGGCATCACACTTACCCAAATCAAGTAGTGACTTGCAATAGTATGAGATATATATTGAGGCATGGGTATAAATAATGTGATGCTGAATGTCATATCACATCTCTCAAGAAAAACATAAAGGTTTTTGAACACCCAAAGGAGATAGAGAAACTATTGAAAAAATATGAAAAAGTTTTTAGAGATCTTCCACATGGTAGACCACCTAATAGGGTGGTTGAGCACAACATTGTTTTGGAGGAGAGTACTTCACCCATTCAAATAAAAACTTATAGACATCCCAAGAAATTTAGATATGAGATTGAAAAGGCCATCCAAGAACTATTATAATTGGGACTCATTAGACCAAACTCTAGCCCTTATGCTTCTTCAATAGTGTTGGTAAAGAAGAAAGATGGAACTTTGAGGATGTGTATAGATTTTAGAGCTTTGAACAAGAAGACCATAAAGAATAGGTATCCTATTCCTAGGATTTATGAGCTCATAGATTAGTTATTTGGAGCCAAATATTTCTCCAAAATTTACCTTAGATCACCTTATCACCAAATTCGAATGAAGGAGGAAGATGTGTAAAATATTGCTTTTCGATGTCATTATGGTCACTTTGAAATTCTTGTTATGACATTTGGGTTAACCAATGCTACAAAAAAATTTAAAGCATGCATGAATAGAATATTTTTCAAGTAGATTAGAAGGTTTTTTTTGGTCTTCTTTGATGATATTCTCATTTAGAGTAAAACTTGGGAAGAGCACTTGTAGCATCTAGAGGTTGTGTTAAAAACTTTGCAAGAACAGTCCTTGTTTGCTAAGATGTCTAAATGTGAATTTGGGATGAAGGAACTATTTAATATTGGTCAAATTATTAGGCAAGAAGGAGTGAAATTATACATGGAAAAAATCAGGGCTATCTTAGAATTGCCATCACCAAAAAACATCACCGAATTAAGAGGCTTCATTGGAATATACACCTATTATAGAAAGTTTGTGAAAGGGTTCTCTAAGTTGACTTATCCACTCACTGATTTGACTAATAAGGATGCTTTCAAGTGGAATGAAGAAGCTGAAAAGGCCTTCCATAAAATGAAATAGGTAATGAGTAATTGTCCCATACTTTCATTACCTGATTTTTCTAAGCCTTTTGTTGTTGAATGTGATGCTTTAGGTGAAGGAATAGGGGATTTCCTAAAGCAAGGCCAACACCCTATAGCCTTTGAGAGAAGAAAGTTGCAGCCTCATGAAAAAATTTACTCCATATATGACAAAGAAATTTTGGCCATCATGGATCCATTGGCCAAGTTTCGATAATACTTGGTAGGAAACAAGTTTGTGGTGAAAACCGACCACAATAGTCTAAGGCACTTCCTCACCCAAAATGATATAAATGAAAGGAAACAAAAATGGGTAAGCAAGATAAAGCTTATTATTTTGATATTTAATATGTGAAAGGACAGAATAACATTGTAGCAGATGCATTATCTCAAAGACCTTCTTTTTCTCTCATGGACATTGCCAAGGATTGGAAAAACATGTTACTAGTTGAATATGCCAAAGATGAATTTGCTTGTGATGTATTAGATGGAATCAAGGGGGATGATAAATACAGGATTTTGAATGGTATGATATATTATAAGGGCATAATTTATTTGGTTCCAGTTTCAAAGCTCAAGTACAAAATTTTACAAGAAGCACATGATTCCCCACTAGTTGGCCATCTGGGGGTCTTCAAAACTTATAGGCAATTGAGGAAAAGATTATTTTGGAAGGGGATGAAGGAAGATGTTCAGAAATATGTGAATGAATGTAAGGTATTTCATAAAAACAAATCATAACTTACATGCCCAGCTGGTTTATTACAACCATTTCCTATTCCAGAGCAAAAATGGGACAATATCTCAATGGATTTCATCACCGGTTTGCACAAATGTTTGGGTAAGGATTGAATATATGTAGTAGTGGATAGATTGAAATTTTTTTCTCATTTATTTTCTGTTACATCATATTTTATTGCTGCACAAGTGGCTGATATTTTTTTCGAAGAAATCTTCAGATTGCATGGGCTCCCCAAGAGCATTGTAAGTGATAGAGATGGTAGATTCATGAGTTCTTTTTGGAAAGAGAGTTTTAGATTGGTGGGCACTCAGTTGACTCCAAGTAAAATCTATCATACAGAAACTGATGGAAAAATAGAGAGGGTGAATCAATGGTTGGAAGGGTACCTAAGAAACTATGTGGGAGAGCAGTAAAAAGCATGGGCAAAATGGCTACACTTGGGTGAGTTTTGCTACAACACTGCCTTTCATATGTCAATTGGGATGTCTCATTTAAAATAATTATATGGATATTATGCACTTATATTTTTTGAAATTATATTTGGTGATATTAGAGCTCCTAAAGCTAAATATTGGGTGGAAGAGAGCCAAGATATTTTAAAGCTATTGAAAGACAATTTGCAGGTTGCCCAAAATCAACAAAAACAATATGCAGATAGACATAGAGAAGAAAGAACCTTTCAGGTTAATGATTTAGTATATTTTAGGTTGCATCCATACAAACAAACATCTCTAAAAAATAATGGGGCAGAAAAAATAAAACCAAGATACTATGGCCCATACAAGGTAATTCAGAAGATTGGGGAAGTAGCATATGAATTGGAACTTATGAAAGGGAGTAAAATCCATAATGTATTTCATGCTTCTTGTCTCAAAAAGGATATTGTTCAGCACATTGTCACTTCAGAAATAATTCCTCCCTTGGATGATGAAGGTCAACTCACACTTGTTCCGGAAAAGATTTTGAAGACAAGGGAAAGGAGATTGAGAAGCAGAACTATCAAAGAATACTTAGTAAAATGGAAGGATATACCAAGTGAAGATGCCACATGGGAAGAGGATAATATTTTTCAGCATCCAAATCTGAAATTTCTTGAGGACAAGAAATATTGGGTGGGGAGGACTGTAATGTCCCCATTCAAATAATTGCATAGCAAGCCAATTCCATCAATCCTACTAGTTCCGTAGGTTGGATGGATACATTTGGAATTTTAATAAGGGAGGTAAGAAATGATGTTAAGAAATTAGAATGGGATAAATATTTAATAATTTATCTTATTAAATAAATACAAGAGAAAATTGAAGTGGAAATGGAGGATGGAGACACATGGAGACTATGGGGCCCACACAAGCTAGAAAATTGGTGCCACATGGCATCCTCCTCTTGCAATTTCGAATCCATGGGAATCCTAAAGGTTCTTAGATAAGTTATAAGGTTAATAAAATTGTATTTATGCATCATAGGTTTAATTTTGGGGGAAATTTAACTTACATGGGAAAGGAAGAGTCATTTTGGAGTTAGTGAGACACTTGGACTAGATTCCCTAGCTCTATGACAACAATGATGAAGATGATATGACACCTATGAAAAAAATAAGATATGAAGGATGAAATATGAAATATATAACATGTCAGGTCGAAATATATCATCCAATATATCTCTCATGTGAGTTCGGGAAGCTCAATGGGCTCCAAATCGAATTTGGGGAAGGTGGAAGGCTAGGAAAGGGAGGACACATGGAAATTCATGAGCACTCACCCTAATTCGACTTGGATTGAGTTTGTGGATGGATTGGGAACCTTATAAGTATAAGTATGTTTATAAAATACAGGAATCAACCAATATAATGGTTTTTTATCATTTGCGAAATTGTCATTTGTGAATTGTGAGAGCTAGTGGATGACTAGTTTTCTTGCCTTATCCAATTTTGAGGGTGAAAGATTCCCATCCAAATTGGTGTTTGGAGAGGAAAATAAGGTATTTAAAGGATATTTAATGGAGTATTATTTTCATGTGTAATATACAGGAACTCATGTGGATTATTATATTGCAGCACTCTCTATCAACCATTTTCCATTTTCTCTGCATATTCATGCTCATGGAGGGATTTCGCCTTGGGTGAGCTCATGTAATATTTGAGAGATATATTCCTGATATATTTATGATTTTAATCAGTAAATATGATATTTTATTCACTCTCAAAAAGTTTCAAGTCGAAATACCCAATATTTGTATGTCAAAATGACTTTTAATGAGCAAACAATGACCATTTCCACTCTATTTTGATATATGCCATGTTAATTCTTATAATTTCGAATGGAGGAATGTATCTCTGATAAATGTATGATTAATGGACTTTAATTAATTTTTATTTCAATTCTCATGTTCATTAATTAAGAATTGGAATCCATTTTAATCATTTTTATTGCTTTGGGAGAAGATTTGGTGCATTTTCCCCAAGCGTCGGAATTGTGATTTGGGAGCTCTTTTGGAAAGAGTCATAAAAGCATGTATAAAATGAAAAATGATGCATATGAGAATTTTAAATTTTCCCTTACACATCCGACGCCTCTGTTCTTAAATTTGAGTGACTTTGGGACCATTTGAGAAGCCATTTCCGACAATTACCTAGGGGGAGTTGGAGTCCCAATATAATAGTTGAGATTCCTACTTTGAATAGAACATTAAACAAGTTTTAAGAAGTAATTGGGGGGTCATAAAACATCCATGAACATAATATTTAAGTTATAATATCATTCATGTACCTTCTGAGAAAATTTTGGAGCATTTGGGCCAATTTGGAGGTCTAGACATCAAAACTAGTTAAGTCCAAAATTGGGAAAAAAAGTGAAAAAACTGGTCATTTAATAAAATTTCAAAAAGGGACATTACAAGTGGTATCAGAGCATGGTATTGGAACCTAATGGTATTAAAAAGGATTCAAATCAATAATACACCACCCTTATATCCTGAAGTTGAAGGTGTTTTTGTTGAAGGAAAAGATGTATTAGAAGAAGAGGCACATTCTGTTGAAACTATGACTAGCGAGGGGAAGGGACCCACTGATCATGAGAAGGTGGAATATATTAAAATCATAAAAACTCTCTTTTATGATATAACCAATAACATGAACCATCAGCTTATGAAATTATTCGAATTGTTGGTTATCCAATTTGGAAGCAAATTATGAGTTATAGGAGATAGCAGTAGTTCACACTCAGAAGAAAAGAAGACCATGGGTGAGAATATTTTCTCAAGGACAGAACCCCATAATAGACCCCATGAATTTTATATCACACCAAGGCCTACTGAACCTAAATTACTTGTACCCAAAGAAGAGCCTAACATTCAACTTGAACTTTCTACAATGGCAAAAGAGTGGGATAAATTGGATGAAGATTGTAAAAGAAGTGTACCATTTGATTAGTATTTTCTTGCTGCAAAAACACTCAAAAAGAAGGAAGATAGTAAGTCTCTATACAAAAACAAAGAGTTAAATTGTGCCATTAGTAAATTACCACTCCCTACGTGTGATGGTTCCTCTCAAATTTCTTCTAACACTTGGGTGCAAAAATTAGATGTGTATTTTCAGCTGAATCAAATGGTGGAAGAAGATGTCTTAAAAATGGCCATATTTCACTTCGAAGGATATTCCAATGAATGGTGGTTCCATGGCCTGAAAAATTTGGGTCATGATCAGGTTAACAAATATGGATAATTTATTGACAGGGTACTAGATATATTTGAGCAAAAAGATCCTGAATTGTCTTTCAAAGAACTAGCACAATTGAAGCAAGTTGGGACCTCGACTGATTATATGATGGAATTTCAAAAATTATCAGTCAAGGTGGCTGATGTGTCTATGGGAAGGTTAGTATTTCTGTTCACTGAAGGTTTGGCTAAACCCTTAAAAGTTTTGGTTAAATCCCACAAGCCCACTACCTTAAAAGATGCAATGATCTCGACTAGAGATCTCCAAAATGTGCTTCCTAGAACAAGATTTCTTCCCAAGCCTAACTTCAAATTTGAAAATAATCCTTGGAAAATAGATGCAGCTGATAATAAGCCTTGTCAAAGAGATTCAATTTAAAAGAATAATAAATAAGGACTAAACAGGGATGAACTTCGAAGAAAAAAATTGTATTTCACATGCTTTCAACCATGGACACCGAGGCATAAATGCACTAAAGCAAAATATCAATACATAGAAGTGTTTTATGATAATGATGAGTATTAAGGGGGAATGGATGATGAAGGACAAAATTCAGATCAAGAGGAGTCATATGAGACAACAATTAAAGAAGAAATACAATAAGAAAATCATCCTTCACCAGACAAAGCAAGAATGGGAGTACTTTCAGCAGTGCCCCGCTATCACACTATTCGATGCAAAGGTGTGGTACTTGGACAAAGAGATTAATTTTTGGTAGATGGAGGAGCCACACATAAATTCATTGATGCAGATATGGTGGAGAAAAGGAACATACCTACTGAACCATTTAATGGCTTCACAGTTGTCATTCCCAGTCACAACACAATGCAGTGCAAAACACGGGTTCCAAAGATGCAAGTCACAGTAGGTAGCTATACTTTTGTTCATAGTTTTTATGTGGTTTAAGTTGCTGATACTAATGTGGTTTTTGGAGTGCAATGAATGTATTATATATGGGAGCATACAGTAAATTATCGAATTCCTGAGATGAAGTTTCAAGATTCAAAAGGTGTACTAAGGGTTGTGAGGGGGCATCACACTTACCCAAATCAAGTAGTGACTTGCAATAGTATGAGATATATATTGAGACATGGGGACATAGAATGGGATTATTAATTTGATATCACATATCCCAAGCCAAACATAAAGGTTTTTGAACACCCAAATGAGATAGAGAAACTATTGAAAAAATATGAAAAAGTTTTTAGAGATCTTCCACATGGTAGACCACCTGATAGGAGGGTTGAGCACAACATGGTTTTGGAGGAGGGTACTTGACCCATTCAGATACCACCTTATAGAAATCCCAAGAAAATTATAGATGAGATTTAAAAGGCCATCCAAGAACTACTATAATTGGGACTCATTAGACCAAGCTCTAGCCCTTATGCTTCTTCAGTAGTGTTGGTAAAGAATAAAGATGGAACTTTGAGGATGTGTATATATTTTAGAGCTTTGAACAAGAAGACCATAAAGAATAGGTATCCTATTCCTAGGATTGATGAGCTCATGGATGAGTTATTTGGAGCCAAATATTTCTCCAAAATTGACCTTAGATCAGGTTATCACCAAATTCAAATGAAGGAGGAAGATGTGCAAAAGACTGCTTTTTGATGTCATTATGGTCACTTTGAGTTTCTTGTTATGCCATTTGATTTAACCAATGCTCCAAACACATTTCAAGCATGCATGAATAGAATATTTTTCAACAGCTTAGAAGGTTTGTTTTGGTCTTCTTTGATGATATTCTCATTTATAGTAAAACTTGGGAAGAACACTTGCAACATCTAGAGGTTGTGTTAAAAACTTTGCAAGAATAGTCCTTGTTTGCTAAGATGTCTAAATGTGAGTTTGGGATG
This sequence comes from Pseudotsuga menziesii, assembly GCA_001517045.1. Classification (NCBI taxonomy): domain Eukaryota; kingdom Viridiplantae; phylum Streptophyta; class Pinopsida; order Pinales; family Pinaceae; genus Pseudotsuga; species Pseudotsuga menziesii. Next base: position 228,260 of record LPNX010745936.1, read on the forward strand.
AAGGAAATATTGTATCTTGGGCACATTATTGGGCAAGAAGGAGTGAAAGTACACATGGTTCAATGGTACATAAGTAAAACAAGGATCTACCACCCTCGCTAACTTGAATGTGTGATACTTCTAGCGATACTCATTAGATTATTAATACATCAACAAAGAAATATAAATATCTAGTACATTCATTACATTGTAACCATTATCTAGATATCGCCCTAACATAATAACATTGGCATATTCTAATCATCACACATCATCCGTTCTCTAAAAGGGGAGGCCTAATAGCAACAAAGATGCCTCAAGATTTGTGGTTAGCATCATGATTGAAAATCAAAAAATTGTCTGGAAAAAGGGTTTCCCCACAAAGTGTGGCACAACATGCCCATCTAATTTGAGAAACAAATATTGAGGTATATATACAGAGGTCACTAATTCCACATGTACACCTTCCATTATTATGGATGATGACAACTACAGGCTAGTTGGGGCTGATAATCACATGTATACATATCATGTTGATACTTTGCAATGGATAAACGATACTAATTTTACAGAAATGGTTGTAGATGCATTGAGCTCAACAAGATGTCACGAAGTACATCAAAATGCAACAATACTTTGTGCTATAACTCACCTTCAGGGATTGGAGACTTTCTTGTTACCTTGAATCAAGATGCTAGCTGGGGTGAAATTAGTCGTCCCTCTTTTGCACCTTGATTTGAGAATTTTTTTGGTTAGGTGTCCATTAAGAAACCAATAACATATATTCTTATAGGTCATATTTCCTGTAAGGAAAATACAATATGAAATGCCCTCCGCTCCACAACTAAGCTAGTTGCATCAAAAACATTGAAGGTGTTATTACACATTGAAGATGTAACACTTCCAGTTTGGGTAGACATGATGTGCATGGAAGAATATATTCCCAATTTGGAAGAAAATCTAAGAGCTCAGGTTTCAAAAACAATTACACCAGTCAATGCACGAAGATTATTCATTAAGGCCTTAGTTCCACATTTTGGAAATCCATTAGGGGCAGAGACAATATTTTGCAGGAGGGTGTCCATCCTTGTTGCATTAATGAACCTCTCATTTCTAACTTTATTAAGTCCTAGTGCCATGAGTTATGAATGAATATTACAAAAGTTCCATGTCTTAAACAATTTGTTTGCAAAAAAAAAGCATCTTGCATTTCACACTCCAACCATTACACCAGTAGAACCACAGGTTCACATGAGCGAGGATGATTTTATAATTAGTACTTATGGGGAAGTAAAGAAGTAACTCTTATGTGGTAAATGCATATCCAAGGGTGCGAATTATTTCTAGCATATGCTTGATAATTTTAATATCCATAAATGGAAACGAGATAGATGGCGATGCCATAGTATAAAGGATATTAATGCATAAGGATCATGCACATTTGAAATAAATTTGAAAAGGTTGTTGCCATACCAAACATTAATCACATTTATTTGCATGAATAAATTGGTTTCATGTTGTTATGTTGCTAACAGTTAGATATCTTTATATATCCAAGATATTGTATCTTCTCTAAATACATTATTAAACAATCTGCACATGAAGTTTTATGCAAATATGCTAAACAATAGTAAAAATATCTCAGGCCCACAACCAATCTTGGATAATAACATAACTAAGTCCTATCAGACATATCTATTTCCAGTAGACAGGCAGTTGCTTTTAGTTGATAACTTTCATGGGAGAGAACAATCATTAGGACAATGTGAATTTAAACACAAAACTCTTTTATCCTTCACAATGCAAGTTCATGATGTTCATAGGAGAACAATATCGTTAGGCCTTAATGAGAAAAGCAACACTATTACTACACGAACCTCCACAATTCATTAACCTCCTCTCTTATGCAACTCAAGAACTCAAGTTTAGGAAATTCAAAACAATAAAGCAACAAACCTCATCCCATAAAACATAATTACACTAATGAACTAGATCATACACCACCCTGACAATACAAACATCTAACAAAGATTCCAAAACAAAATATTCAAAGATCAAACCACAATTTTCCCGTGAAACAATGAAACGCCTAAGAGTTTGGTAGCTAAGATTTTTATCTCAAGGACAATTGTTAAAATGTTACAGGTATTTACCTACAGTTTTCAAAAATCTAAGAGTCGTCTCCTACTCTGTATTAACTTGGCCCATGTTCTTGTGTTGTTATTAATTAAACTCATAATTGGTAAGGAAACCCATTTAATGTTAGAAAAATATGAATATTTAATAAGAATGGAAAATATTTCTCACTGCAAACTTTGAAATATTTCACTCTTGATATGTAGCTGAAAACCACTCTACTTGACGATGCAATAGATACTCAGTATTAAGGATTCTTCAAACCCTAGTCTGAGCAAATTCACCACCAACCTCAATACCATAAGACAAAAATGTTGTAGTTTTCCCTCTTTTTCAAGGATAATCATGCATGTAGTGTATTTCCTATCCCAAATTTGTAATTATACAAAGAAAGATGCAACAAATTCGATACATACCAAGGCCATTTAATTGCAATTTTAACTCAAAATAATTAAAATAGAATCTTGTAGATATCCAAGTTGAATCAACAGTGAGATATCCACTCATATTCCATCATTTCTCTGCACTCTTTTAGTCATTTTGAACATTTGTAACTAATGAGATAGCAGGAGATTAAAGTGAAAGGGAATGACAATTCAACTTGTATTCCATGAGTATTTTACTATCTAGGAACATGTACTGGATTGGAGATAGCTTTAGTAGGTCTACACCAAATGCAATCTATCAATCCTTTCAAGCCTGTGTAGTTGTAAAAAGCATTCACTTATCAATCCCTTCAGAGGCTTTTTTTCATGGATCTCCGTGATTAGAAATTGTCAAGCAACTTGAAAATGAAACTTCCAACTAGGAATAGAATTTTAGGATGACATGGGCATTTAAAAGGAATTTAAATATCAGAAATAGTATGCATATGTTTCGTTGTAAAATAAAGAAACAATCCTTAATGCTCTGAGTGAGATCTGAGTGAGGTTAAGAGAAGTTGTTTCACAAGGACGAATCTATTTCATAGGAAGTTTTCCTTTTGGTAATATTTAAAGTGAAGCGTTTGGAAATTGTTAACATATATTAGTGTACAAGTGTCTTTTGCATAGAATTCTCAAAGAACATGAATAAGCAAGGGTTTTTTTTTGAGGTATTAAATAGGGCCAGTGGAACAAAAAAGAATGTTACATGTTAGCTGAATTATGAATGATAAAATTCAGGCAGTCTGTGATACCTCAACATATATATATAACCAAGTTACAAAGGAAGTGGAGTATTCTTCACAAATTCAAAGAACTTGATACACATGAATATGAGATTTCAAAGGAAATTTTACAACTGGCAATTATCACTGGTTATATTATTGAGCACCAAGGAAGCATCCTAGAGACTGAATCTCGGCTGTTAATTTAAAATCTAATATCATTTTATTTAAGTTCTGTAAGATACATGACTCTGAATTAAATTATTTCTACGAAACGATTGGTATAATTAGTTTGTCGATGTTAAAATTTAGTTTTAGGACTGTTAAGTGGTTATCAACAAGAGAAATCCTGTACAAATATTATGTAATGGTATTTTTGGGTGGGAAGGTAGGTGAACACATGTAGGTATGTTTTTTGTTTTGTTTTGTCATAAATGTATGATCAACAATAGCAAATATATGGACAGATTAATATGAAGGTTCTCAGATTTACTTTCCTGGTTATGCTTGCACGTGACATGTGCGTTCGCTTATGAAGATGTTTAAAATTTGATCTCCAAGTTTATGTAATATTACGTTATGAGACCAACAACACTCATAAAGTACAATAAATATCTCCTCGGCCTTGTTATTCCCAGTCACCAAAATCTTAAAAACTAAAGAGTACAATTTCAATCTTTTACTCTCCAACAAGACATTGCTCTGAAGGAGATTGGTGCATTCTACAACGTGCTCCATGAAATTCCTTTTCAAAAATATATGCAGGTTCCATACATATAACATCAATTACTAACTGTCCTTAATCCTCAATGCAATCTTATAAACTCAAACGATTTAAGGGAAATGTAATCCTTGGAATTCTTAATTTTAGTCATTAATTTCTGGTCCACGGATGCAATTTGTACAATCCCTTTAATGATCTTAAAACAAAATTAAATTATCTTGCATATATTTGACAATGGATTTATTGCTGGTTTGAATTTCTATATGTCTAGTTTCAATTTGAGAGTTTAATTGTGCAAGTTGTTCATAATTGCTATTGCCAACAAAGTTTTCTCCAGCAATTACAACTGGAACAACTAGTTAATATGGAAAATAGATACATGCATCCATCTACATGGATTCATGTGGAACAATTCTCAATTTTTATTTTTCCTCTATATCAGCTATGATAATAAATTGTTGGAGTTAAAGAGAAAGTTGGAATTCAAATAATTGATGTACAAGATGACATGTATGGGTGGTGATATGTGTGCAATCTATTCATAATTGCTGTTTCCAACATAGTTTTATCCAACAATTAAAACTGGAACAAATCGTTAACATTGGAAACAGATACACACATCCCTCTGCATGGATTCATGTGGAACAATTCTCAATTTTTATTTTTCCTCTGTATCAGAGGTCGTAATAAATTGTTGGATTTAAAGAGAAAGTTGGTATTCAGAGAATTGATATACAACATGATAGGTATGGGTACCCTTAATAATATGTTAATATTTTGGGCAGTTGGGAGGCATCCTGAGCAAAAAAGACCTCAAATTTGAATTCAAATATTTAACTGTAAAGTAGACTTAAAGAGCTTGTCCATGATATATGGTATACCTTACCTCTGTAAGAAGTGTAGGCATTTGCAGTCCAAACAATTTAAGCTTCATATTCTTAGAATCAGTTGAAGGGTAAAAAACAAGAGTTCGACTCCAACGAGAAAATATTTTGACTGGCGCAACCAAATTCTGTGAGACCGGCTTTAGAACCAGTTCAAATGAGGGTAAAAGATAATAGTTCAGGTTTATATTGGTGTAAATTTTTGATTGAAATTCTGATAAAATCAAATTTAGTGGGAACAAAGCCATTGGGAAGTGCAGATCCACATTTTTGGTGTAGATCCAAAGGAGATACGTGTTAACACTAAAAATTGTTCACCTAGCTCTCTATGGTCTAAACCATAAACATACATCATATTCTCACCATTATTTCCTTCATTTTGACATTCACAATTGTATTTACACTAAATATGGTCCAAAACATCATTATTCCTTCCCCATAAATGAATGGATGATGAGCATTCATTGTGATTTATCCCCACTCTCTCCAAAAAAGGGTAAAAAACCCTAAAAATGAGAATGGGTCAAAATACCATAGATAAATAACATGGACATTAAAATACCATGGGTCATTACTATAGGGAAAAAAACCTTGGACCATCCTATAAATACATTGTGAAGGGCTCCCCCAAAATACTTTTTTCCATTTGCTCTCAGTCACACTATATAACTTTCTCCATTATTTCCATATTTTGGCACACCATTCCCCATGGTGTATGTTGAGCTTGATCCATACCCATTTGGATCCATCCCCCATTCGAAAAATAGCCATGGAAGAGACTGGAGACCAAAACCGTGGAGCTGGAGGACCATTTGCTAGGATGGCTACGGTGGCGCAACTTCAAAAGAAATGTGTGTTCATTGTTATTTATTGCATTAGTTAGTAGTATATGTTTGAAAAAACCTAAAAATAGTGTTGTTTTTATCTTGTTTATTTTTTTATTGTTGAAATCTACCCTATGACCGGCATTGTCTAGGGTTGGTGCTTTTGTACGTAGTAGGGGAGAAATCCCCACTACAGTTTTGGCGACTCCACTCGGGAGATCCATCATTAGGGGAGTTTTGAGGTAAAAAGTGGGCCTCAAGAAAAAATTTGTACCATTAAAATTCACTTTATAAGAACCAATAGGATTCAAGATGATGATGTCAACCATAAGGGTAAAATTTGTAAAAAAATGGAGGGAAAAAGAAAAAACTACTTTTTCTTATCATATTTTTGGCATATCTCCTTATGAGTTCACCTAAATATCAAGTTTGGAGACTTGTTGGATGCATAATTTGATTCCACATCCAACCCATACCTACACTGCATACTTCTAAGGTACCCACGACAACTGAAAATGAAAATTTCAATAAAAAACCATATTTTAATATTAAAATACGTTTTTTTATTGAGATTTTCCTTTTTGAGTGCCATGGGTACTTCAAAAGTATGCAGTGTGGGTATGGGATGGATGCATAATTAAATTACGCATCCAACGAGTCCCCAAACTCAATATTTGGGTGAACTGATAAGGATATATGTAAAAAATACAATAAGAAAAGGTAGTTTTTCTTTTTCCCCTCCAAAATTTAGAAATTTTATTTTATTATTTCCCTTATGAGGCCCATTTTAGACGTCAAAACTCCCCTAATGACAAATCTTTGCTTTAGCAGGTTTTTTTATTGGTTTGTTCTCCCTTTCTACATTCACCCGTCACAAATCTGACCCCCTCGAGGCATATTCGAACCAGTATTTCCTCAGTGCCTACCCCTCAGCCCTAGCCGACAACCATTATTAAAAAAAAATTCAGTTCCTACCAAGTCACACTTATTGAACTGAAAGCTATGACCTAGTTGCACCTATTTTCCCAATAACCGTGACCCAGGTCACGTATTTTTCCTCGATAAGTGCGACCTGGCTGAGAAATCCAGATTGTGCCTGTCCTGAATTTCGGAGTGACCTCGGTCGCTATTGTGACTTAGTTTTGAGTGACCTGTCACGCTTAATACTCTGTTTTGCATGACTTGAGTCTTCCGACTATTTTTCTTCCTTGATCACGATAGTTTCCCTGTTCTGTGTGACCCCAATCGTGTTTGTTTCACCAATAGGTGCAACCTGCAGTTTTTCACTCCTTTTCAGTGCTTGAGATCCTTGTTTCAGACCTATTTCTTCCTAGATCTAATCCATTACCCCTTCCTAACCTATTTCTGTCCAGATCTGATCCATTACAATCCCTTGGTTTTTTGTGAGGTCCTCTTTTCCTTATTTGTGAGCCTCTTGAGTCGAGCTTCGTAGTTGAGACCCCCTGTGTGTTTCCTACACCTTGGTAAGTTTCTTAGATGTTCATTTACTTGGGTTTATTTTATGTTATAGAAGAATTAGTTGTGTTTTTTCATGATATTTACTGTTATTTATTGTTATTTATCTGCATATTCTTTTATGCATCCCGACAGTGAGATCGTTGCATCTTCACCGTAGGATTGCTGGGGCTTATACACACCATTTGCACACATATCACACCTTAAATATAAAAATGCTTGGTTCATGAGCCCAAGATAGCCTTAAAACTAACTTAATACAACCAACATTTGTAACCTCACTTAAGGAAAAAACAATATTGTAGCTAAGTTAGGACATTGGGGATAAGCATCCAAACAACAACTCTTTGTCACTTACATCTTGAGACATAGTTGTTTTCCATTAGGGGACCAAAATCATCTTGTACTTGTTGACATGGTCATGACCAGTTTATTGGGAGGTCCCCTTCTCTGCACAAGTAAGGCACAAAGAAGGGGTTCTGGAAGTCGGGGTGGAATACCACACTCCATCTTGCACTGAAGGCTAATCCTTCACAGTCCTCTCTGTATCACCTGGCCGGGGGTCGAGGGGCAAAGGGATTAAGCACCAGTTAACCAACCAGACATGTCATGAATGAGGTATCCTAGTTTCCATTCTTCTAGGGCTCTTTTACGCATAGGTCCTTCTCAGTAGGGGAATTCTCTTAGCCTATTATTCTTCCATTTAGTATTGTCTGACTAGGATTTCATCACCCTTTTGAGGATATGATTTGTGAGGATCTTCTAGATTGTAGTTAGGATTTTTCTTACACTTTTATCCCATAGATTAGTGCATCATTTTATTTCTAGGTAGTGCTTCTTGTTGGATTTCTGGCCACTTTGCTATAGACTCGCCTTGCTGTAACCCACTATTGCAGTTTGGTTTTAGAGATTGTTGTTGGTATGTGAGCCGCCATTTATACATTCTCCTTCTACACACTCGGTTGTAGTTGGGTTTTTGAGCCTGCGATTGATACTATTGAGTTTTCATTCATTAAACAACACTCCATCACATCATCATATCTCCACCATGCTACTCACATAGGATTAGGGGCCATACCCCCCAATTTGGTTCCTTGAACTGTCACTGTTGGATCCATATTCGACATTGTTCACCACCTTCAGAGCCTCATATGAACTTTGAGTCTGATTCGGATTCATATCAATCTGAAAATGCCTTTTTCACTGCCCCATATAGACCTATGGACAATGCACATCTTGATCCCTTCCAAGGGGGGACGGTTGGAAGTGGGATTTTGTTCGTTCCTCCCATCATTACGGGTATCCCTTCCACTAGACCGAAAGGTCCTGGTCCTAGTGGGACCTTTTCCACCACACACACTACTAATGGTCCGCTACCACTAGTGGTGGCCCCATTCCAGCCACCGTGGTTCCTACCATTCCACCATTTATACCTAGGGGAAGTGGCCCTTCCATGTATGTTCCGGTTATTCCTACCATACCAGTGAATATTCCTACTGTCGTAAGTCAACCTTACCCACCCCCAGTTACACATGGGAACTACATTCTTGTTTCCTCCAGCATAATTGATGTCCCTTCCAGATCCACTCTCAGTTCTAGTCTATCTTTTATGGCTAGTCTCAACCTTCCTGAATTGGCACGATTGACCAATGACCCCATTCGTCATAACCCACAATGGCATCCTATTCCTACCAAAATTCCCTCAGACATCCCTAACTTTGAGGGTAAGGTGAGAGAGGACCCCCAAAACCATATTATGTCATTCTACTTGTGGTGTTCATCCAACATCATAGTGGATGATTCCATCCAATTGAGGTTGTTCCAACGCACACTCACTAGTGCTGCAGCCAAGTGGTATCGAGCTGCCTCATGCCACCTACCTGGAATTTTCCTTGTTAGCCTCGATGTTCCTTCAATACATCTAGCTACTCATCCATTATGATGAGGGGTGTTGTTAGGAATTTCACACCTTCTATGGACAGAAGCTGTTCCTCTGGTCTGAATGGTTCAGATCCAGAACAAATAATTCACAACAAGGTTGGAAGACTTCTCCTAGATACTACAGACACATGAAATACAATCTTTGATGGAATGATGTGACTCTTCACCTATGGTGAAATAGCTCCAAGAAAATACCTACAAAAACACATCAAACACAAAAGATCAAAAGTACTAGAACATTATCTATAGATCTATATTGGTGACCAAGGAATCCAATAATAAACGTGAAAGATTACACATAACAAGTATATGGTAAAGGAACCAACTTTGCATTGATAAATAATGAAATATTTTACAACTTGTGCCTTAGTGTTGATGCACTCCTCCACAAAACCAATGTCTTATATAGCTCCAACTTGCTCCTCTATTCTCACTCTAATGGATCAGGCCAGAATGTCAAAATGACAGCATGACTTTGCTCTCTCCTCAACCATGGGGTATGAGCCTATTTTTATAGGCCTCAAATGGATAGATATGGTTGAGGTTTTGGTGGGTGAGGTGGATAGGATATCCCCAAAGCATGGATCTCGAGCTCAACTGACCCAGGTGAATAGGGATAAGGCTTTCCATGAAGCTTTTGATCTAGAAGCTTCATGAAGTCTCTCTTTTTCACTTTTTACCAAGGGCACCACTCCTGTTCCTTGATGACAAGCGGTGCTAGGGTAGAAACGCTCTTCAATCAAAGGATAAAAGAGGTGCCACCGCCTATCTTCAACACAACTCAGGAGGTGCTGAAGAAGATATCGCTCCTAAGCTTAAGTGTAGAAGCGGTGCTTCGTTTTTATATGCAAGTTTTACATTTGGATCAAGGTTTTCACTTCAATATTTGGGAATGAGGGAAAACATGGATGCTTAGGATCTTATCACATGTTGATGACAAGATTTGGGTGTAACAGAATTCCCCCCAAAGCATGAGGCTAGAGGGATACGATAGGCGAGAGATTTGATAGAGCAAGTTATCACTTCGAGGAAAGAATCAAATTGATTGGAGATCAACATCAACCAGGCATCTGCAATACATCAATACTTTTGAATCATGAGAAAATATGTCTTCACCATGGCTGTAGACCAATACAAGGCAGATCCATGGGAGAAATCAACAAACATGGATACTAGAATACAACATAGATCCATGTGATAAAGGACTCAAACTTGGACATAGCTACCAGACATACAACATAGATCTATGTCATACAGATGCAAATTTGAGCATAGCCATGACCATACAAATGTGGATCCATGATGGTATTTCATACAATCTACTCCATCGCAACATGGGGAGAAAGCTATAAGTGCTTTATAACAAATACCTAGGGTCTTCGTCTCGTCTTCCACAAAGTACGATTCTATCCATGTGACTACAATGATCTGAAGTTGAACATGGTAGAAACCACTTGATTACCAACCAATGATGTGAACCGTTAACAAGTATGAGGGAGATCACCATTGATGTCAATTATTCCCAAGGTACCCTAGTACAATCTACTGAGTGTGAATAGATGTTTTATTATCGAACACCCAATGGAATATTTCGATCAAAGGTCAATGATGTGAACCTGTGTCAAAAGCGAGAAAATTTGTCATTGAGGCATACAGATCTCAAGGTACTAAAAATGTTTCTAAGACTATTTCTTGGATGATGAGCTGATGTCGACAGGAATAATCTTGTAGAAGGAGGACCATAATGAATCCCACATTGACGACACGAAAATCAGAACAAAGTTATGAAATGTTGTGGATAATATAACCATAGGACTGAATCAAAAGTACTGACATATAAGCTGTTTTAACTGCAAAGGTAAGCTTCTTTTTTCCTTTGAACATTGGGAAGCATGAAAAAAGACTTGGCAGCATTGACTCAACGAGGCATAACACAATACAACATTGGACAATGCGTTCTCTTGAAAAACTCAAAGGAGTGACATGAATCATGAAAGTGGATTGACTTGTAAGTCAGTTGAATACCCAATTGATTGAATCATATGCAAAAAAGTTCCATGTTCAAAGGTGACAAACAACTGCCATTGATTTGAAAAATGATTCCCTTCCCTTAATTTCCCCATTATGATTGATGAGTGCCTCTTTTCATTTTTATGAGTCCAAAGAGGGTAAAAAACACTCGTATTAGCTCATCTGAAGACAAGTCCAATCTCATATATTTCACGAACCTGAGAAAGGAGGGGTTTGTTCCATGAATGGGTCTCTCAGTGTTTAGTTTAACGAGTCCAATGAAAGAAAACTCGGTATCGTTCATGTTTAGAGAATCTGAACGAAGACGAAAGAAAAATCCAAAGTGTTCCTTTTTTGTAAATAGTCTATCCGAACCGAAAAAGAGATAACCTACCGTCGGAGAGACGAATCTTCAAATACTTTTACAAGTATGAAGAAGACAAGTACTCGACAATATTTTCATATTTAGGGAGTCCGAAAAGAGTTTAAAGGGGACTCCATTAGGTTTCTTTTTCACGACGAGAAGTTTTTACGAGCCTGAAAAGAATAAAAAAGAGACTCGAAACTTTGATATTGAGTTCTAAGAGCATGACCAAAGTGTCGAAACAAACGCTCGAGGAATTTTTTCGTTTTCTGGAAGTACAAAAAAGTCAAAAACAAACTCCTCCATAGACACTACTGCTCATCTTTTCATCCCTGCAAGACTTAAAAAATTCCATTAGCCTCATAAACATTCGAATAAATAACTTTATAAACTATATTAAGGGATGTTTTCATATCAAAATGATTTAAAATATTAATAATAATGTGAAAAATCCTAAAAATACATTTAAAATCCAATTGAATAGTAAAAATAAGTCATTTTACTATTTACCAATTTGTGAGAGCATTTGAGAGACTTTTGGAGCTAGATCTTCAGCTGGAGATTACAGGAGCATCGACTGTCCGTTTCGAGCACCGTCAGAGCCAGGTAGATGCTAGAGCCCTATATTTTCATTTTATTTTCTCCATTTTTTCTCTGGCTCGAGTTTTAGGGTTCTTTCAGTAATCCCTAAATCCAAATTATGGGCATCGCTCCTGCCCCTTATGGGATAGGCAGTGCCTGATAAAAACTGCCCCTATTCAGTTTCATTCAGGTGGTGCCACCACTCTGTGTAAATGGAGGATAGGCGGTGCCTACCGGGAGGTTGGAAAACTAAATGGGTAAGCCAAACTAAAATTTCTTTGATGATTTTATGGTTGAATATTGTTTTAACTATCCCATTTGTTGTTTTTGGTAGGTTTTATCTGGTAAAAAATGGTTATATGGAAAGAATGACAACATGATGATGATGATTCCCTAGATGAGGGAAATACAGGGTGCATTGCTTCTTTGAGAGGTTGTGGCCTCTTGAATTTCTTCCACACTTCGAGTATGATATCCCATGAGCACTTTCTAGAGCGCATTCTGTGCATGTGGAACCCTGAGCAGCAGTACTTTGAAGTGGGAGCCCATGTACTGACCATAGAGGTAGAGGATATCTACTTTCTGATAGGATTTTCTAGGTGGGGTGCTCATGTTTCATTGACTAGTTCCCGAGGAGGGCATGTGACCACTCAGGAGTTGATAAACTGTTATTGCATGCCTGGTACTAGAATGTTGGGGAAGAAGATCCCCATAAAGGCAGTGGTGGATGATGCACTCCGCACTGTTCTTTTTACTATGCAGAGGATGGAAGGAAGCCAATGGCCTCACCAGGCATCCAGAGTGCATTTACTATATTCCATAGAAGCTATGGCACCCACTGTATTCAACTAGGTAGAGGAACTACTTCTGGTTTTCAAGGACCCACTGACTAAATATCAGCAAGGGGAATTGAAATAGTTTTGCTACGAATCCATTCTATCTTGTTTATTTTTAGAGAGGGTGCCCCACATGAGGCCCCAAGTGATCTTTACAAAGATGAGGGCTAGAGACCCCTGTATGTTGAGGTGGGTAGAGCTTATGGATTGTACAGGAGGTGGCAGAGTCAAAGTGAAGTATGATTTTGAATTTTTCTGTTGGTTGGATGACTAGATCCTCATGATTGAGGATTATGCATATGTAGGTACTGACTTCAGGGGTGACCCTGATCTACCACTTCCACCTGGTGCACAGTGGGGAGACATTGTTAAGAAACAAGAACCTAAAATGTTGATTGTGTTTTTTGTATTTTCATGTTTTATGTTTTTTATGAGTAGTAACAAGACCTAAAATTTCTCATGTAGATGTTGGAGCAACACGACCTGGGGGATCATCCCCAATGGATAGGCGAGCGGGAGCTCGGTTTGTTCATGGAGGTGATGACCAGCTGGGAGAGCTAGAGGAGAATCTAGAGAGGTTAACCCTAGATATACCAGATGCAACTATTGATGACCTCATGATGAGGTACCAGAGGCACACTGTGCGAGTGCCGATCCGTTTTAGCCAACTGCTACGTAGAGTAGTACGGGATGTCATGTGTTATCATGATCATCATTAGGTGGTGTCTTACATGATGTATTACAGAAAGCTGAGATAGCTTCAGGATTTTGTATGATGTTGTATTTTCCTGAAAGCCACCGTGCTTCAGATGAGGTCTCGTGACCATTTTTTGTAAAAACATTATATATATATACAGACTTTATTATTGGTGCTTATACGTCTCAAATGGAAAAATGTATTTGCATGAGTTTTATGTGTTATTCAGTGTTTATTTACAATATGATGAACCATGTTTGATTTTCATGTTATGAATGAGCAATATACCAGTCTAAGATATAGTTTGCTAATGAATCAACAACTGCATTATTTTCCCTAGGGATATGCCTGTAAGTAATAACCTCAAATGACTTTTCCAGTAGATGCACTCTCTAGAAGAGACGAAGAAGTACAGGGTTTCTGATGGCATAGACATGGTTCAAATAACAAACCACTAACTCCGAGTCCATGAATACTACCAAATTACGAATATCCCGAGATGCAGCTTTAGTCTATAGACCTATTACTGCCTGATACTCGGTGATGTTGTTGGTAGCTGGACCAATACAAATCGCTCCTGAACTGACTAGATCGCGTGCAGGGGAATACATAACCCAAGCAACTGAAGCAAGGTTCAGGGTATGATGGAAAGTACCATTAGCGAAGCCATAAAATGCCATCGGATCTGCATAACCAAAACATGGTATAAATAGTTTGGACACTAAACTCAAAACCATATTGAAAATACTAAAACAAACTGAAAGTAAAAAATGTACATATATATAAGGTACCATACACGAGTGATTTAAGCATAGTAGCTCTTCAGGTACAACCCATTGCGAGTTTGTCCGAAGGGGATTCCGTCATAATATACCAACTCATAGGCCCCTTTTTCTAAAACCTTGGAAACGATAAAAGGACCGTACCACATTGATTCAAAATTCCCTTTTCCTAGTTTATCATGTTTCTGATCATAGGTCACAACTAGGTCACCTTCATTAAAAACAAGAGGTTGGAAAAATTTGTCATACTGCGCCTTGACGCATTTCTTATGTGCCTCATTGACTAAGGCATAATCTCATCTAGTTTTGTCAAGATTGTTTAGATATAGATATATTTCTTCCCCGGTGGAAGTATTGGGGAGAAGTTCAATGGCAAGTTTCAAAGACGGAATCTGACACTGAATAGGTAGGACAACTTCTAGTCCGTAAAGTAACTAGAAGGGTGTAAAACCAGTCGCTGTTTTCATTGAAGTCCTATAAGCCCATAGGGCAGAAAAGAGAGTCTAGTTCTAGTTGGATTTATGATCTCTAAGCATTCGACACAGCATAGTTTTTAAGACTTTGTTAATGGCCTCGACCTAACCATTATCTTGCGGATAATAGGGAGTCAATTTTTCATGGTGAAAACCCATTTTAGCACTTAACTCTGCCATCATTTGATTTTGGAAATGTGATCCATGATCAGTGACGTTAGACTATGGAACTCCAAACCTAGTTATTACATGATTGAATAGGAAGAGGGTGGCAGTGTTACCATCCTCTGCATATGTAGGCATATCCTCAACCCATTTAGTGAAATAATCCACGGCTATGATGATATACACATGCCCCTCGGCTAAGGTAGGCTTACAATGCATAAAATCTATACCCCATTTGGAAAAAGGGCCAACGACAGTGACGGGGTGTGACAGAGCAAGGTGAGTGCACTTTTTCGGATAGAAATGTTGGAAGGGTGGGCATTTCTTAATAGCCTTGTGACAATCTTTGAAGATTGAGGGCAAGAAATAGCCAGCACAAAGGATTTTTTGGGCTGTAGCCATCCTAGAAAGATGACCACCACATGCTCCAGAGTGGCAGTCATTGAGAACATATTCAGCCTCTTCATGGGTGAGGCATCGTTGGAGAATGGAATCTATACCATGCTTGTACAATGTATCGTTCAAGATAAGGTAGTATTTCACATGGTGAAAAATGTGACGACGATCATCACGAGATATATGGGCCAAAAATCTTTATGTCTAGAGATAAATGATTAAATATCCATACCATGGGTCGGTTGTGCTAATCAGGAACAAAAATTCATCCGAGAATGAATCACTGGGCTCAGAATCCATCAAAACATAGGGAAGGTCACACATCAGCTCTGCAAAGACCAATGATTTCTTTGAAGTAGCTTTGGCAAACTCAAGGTCAAACTCTTGCAAGATGACAATATAGCGGGAATATTTCCCCCCTAGTACCTGACGAGTCAGGATATAGTACATAGGGTTTTGGTCTGCAGGTACGGTAGTGGTGTGAAGCAAGATGTAATGACGAAATTTTTGGACAGCAATGACCGAATCCAATGCTAACTTCTCCACATGCGAGTATCAAGTTTCAGAATCGAGAAGATTCTTACTGGCATAGTATATCACATGTTCTTGGTTGTTCTGATCCTCTTGAGATAGAACCATTCCGTTGGTAGTAGTAGAGGCAGCAACATATAAGATAAAATCCTTTGAATTATCCGAGGGGTGTATCACAGGTGAATGAGTCAGAGCGTGCTTAATATTATCAAAGGCTTGTTGGGCCTGGTCATCCTAGAAGAACGGAGTGTCCTTCTTGAGGAGACGCATATAACCGTGCATTTTCTCAGCAAAACAAAACGATGAAGAAAGTTTTCCTTCCCTTGCAAAATTTGGAGTTCAAGGGCGTTGTTTGGGGCAGGTAGGGAGAGTATAGCAGCAATATTCAATGGATCGATCCGGATGCCATCCTTAGAAACCATGAAGCCTAAGAGATGTCTCGTCTCAACGCAAAAAACACATTTGTGCACATTAAGTCGTATTTTGTAATGGAAAAATCTCACGAAAATTTCTCTAAGATGTTGAGGATGGTCTTCCCGTTGTTGTGAGTGCACAGGGAGATCATCAAGGTATGGCTCTACGATGTTTTTAATGTCGTGAAACACATAGGACATGGCACACTGGAATGTGGCTCCGACGTTCTTGAGGCCAAAGGGTAACTTCCTATAGGCAAATGTTCCCCAGGAGCATATGAATTCCGTCTTGTGCCGATTGGCGGGCAATATATCAATCTGATTATAGCCAAAAAATCCATCCATGAATGAGAAGATGACAATTTCAGCACAGTTATCAATAATCTGATTGATGTGCGGAGTTGGAAAATTGTCCTTAGGACAAGCTTTATTCAGGTCTTGAAAATTGATGCAGACTCTAATGGTTCCCTACTTTTTCTTCACAGGAACGATGTTAGATAGCAATTCCTTCAGGGGTACAGGATAAATGAATCCTTCCTTCAGAAGTTTTTTGACTTCGGCTTTGATAGCCGCAACCTTCCGGGGATGGACTTGACGCAATTTCTTCCTGACCGGTCTGGCTGTGGGATAAATTTTGATTTCATGAACCACAATAGATGGGTCTATCCCAGGAATTTCTTCATAATACCAGGAAAAAATATCTTGAAATTCCTTGAAAAGTGCTCTATATTCTTCAGTTTCTTCCATTGAACAGTTTTTCCCTACGTGAACATGTTCAATAGTTCCAAGGTTGATCAATATGTTGATTGGAGTTGTTTTAGTAATGTTGCATAGATTGAATTCAAAGTTAGAATCTTACAACAACATAGGTGTTTGCGGAATGCCGACAATATCAGTACCCAAGAGAGATACAACATCATTATTTGTCGAACTAGTGTTGGGGAGGAACGAGGATCTATGATGATGATCCTCCCATAGTGATTCATTCGTACTCATAATCTCCATGATAGTTTCATCTGATGAAAAATTATAGGAGAGATAATCCAGAGTAGGAAGAGATGGTTCTAACCAGTAGGGCAGGTGGTAGGGATTCGAAGCCACCAGATGAAGATAATCTGTATGGGCATTAGAAATGGATTGGATAGCATCATAGACTGCTTCATGCAAGCTGCGGGAGGATGAATCAACATTGCTTACCCTTGGGATCATAGACAAATGTAGAGATCATATTGACGGTCACTATCTCTGTGCTAGAAGGAGATGAGAACATGACCATAAGGGCGGAGTCCTTCAACATACCTACCCCAATCAATTGATAAGGAGGAGGGGACTGACCTAGCATAGGGATGTTATTTTCCATAGGGGTGGTAACATCCGGCGTACAAAAATCAAGTTGATCAATTGTCACAATATTTCCCAAATGAGGAAACTTGAGAGTTCTAAATACCGTCGAAGCGACATCGGTCATAACATAAAACCAATTTCTTCCTAAGAGAATATTGTAGTCTAACAGGGCATCCACTACTTCCACCTAAATGGAAACAATTCCCCCCCCTAGCTCAACTGAAAGTGCTGGCATGAGACCATGGGGTTGGAAACCTCTTCGATCAAAGGCTCTTATGGTCGTCGGTGATTTTGCAAGCTTGGGAGAGCCAATGTATTTCCAACATGATAGAGACAAAACTGAGTTTGAAGCACCTTCATCTAGAATAGTCCTAAAGATATTTTTCCCAACTGCTTTTGTTATGATCTAAAAAGTGACTTGGTGAGGTAGTCTATATTTCTAGTTATCCACGTTAAAATGGATCAAATTTGTGTTATCTGGGTCTACGGCTCCTAAGGAAATTAACAAGTTTTTGTGTTGCGTGGGAAAGCTTTGGAGAAATTCTAAGGTAGAAATTGCACATGGTGCCTGAGCAAGGTCTTCAACAACATTATAGAACTATGCAGCTCAAGCATTGGGATTAAAAATAGACTTCCTATGAGTTCCCTTGGGCGGATGCAAAATCATGTCGAGATTAGGCTTCTCGATAGTTAGGGGACCATTAGACGAGGATGCGGGAGGAGCTTTATCTGGAGAATAATTTTCATTTTTCTTCTCCTCAGGCTTGTCATATGACTGACTACGAGTTGTTAAATTGACATTTTCCAACGACATCATTTGAACTTCCTCTGAAGGACCAAAATTTCCCTGATTGGACATGTGGTATATCAGTTGTTGCTGAGAAGGAAAAGGATCAGTAAGAACTGCTGGTGCAGGGTTACTCTTTAAAAATTTTTTAATTTCATCACGATGGGGACATTCCTTCGTGAAATGATCACCACCACACAACAAGAAGGGATATTTGGCTTTCCTTTTTCCTTTATTGTCATTCTTCGGGGCCGTAGGATTGGGGATTTCCTATTGGTTTCTGGGTTTTTTATTTTTACCTTTTCCCTTTTTCTTATTACCGGATGATTGCATACTTTGAATAGCATTCACCTCGAAAGAAACCGTAGGATAAGAAGGAGAAGTAGTAGATGCACTACGTTGCTTGGCAGGTTCTACCATTGATGGGGGCTAGATTGAACCGATAACCCCATCGACAAAAGTTTATGCAGGTAGCTTAGCCGGGTCCGTGCTGGGATGAGGAGTTTGAGGAATAAGGTCATACAAAGTTCTGTATTGGGAATACACCAAGTCCAGATATTGAGCGTCACTAATAGCCTACTCTTCAGTTACAACACCACCCATGGCCACATCTCGGGCAATGGGTGGCAACAAAGACTTCGTAAACCAATGAGCTAAGAGTTGGTCCGGGATAGGAGCTTTAATGATACTTCTACGCCTTCTCCACTCATGGATATGATCCAATATGTGCGTGGAGGTATTTTGATGCAGAGAGGTCAAAAGGTCTGTACCTATCTCATAATGAATGGGTAGCTGAAAGTGTGTGAGGAAGACAGTTGCCAATGCACTAAAATACACAAATGAATGTCGTGGAAGTTTGATATACCATTTTGTGGCCGTACCGGTCAAAGTGCGCTAGAAGAGTCTCAATCGAATATAATCATCCATCAAGGAGTTTGACGAATACCATAGATGGAAAGTCATAACGTGATTCTTGGGATCATCTCCCTACTTACCATCAAATTTTGGAATGTCCAATGGAAAATTTATTGGAATAGCGGGCCATGAAGGATTGTGTTGAACGGGATCATTTATTAATTTGGATAAATCGGGTAAATCCAAAGTTTATAGGAAATCTAATTAACGATTGGGTTCCACATACTGTTAGTATTGATAAGGCATGTACCCACCAGCATGACCATATGTTGACTGATATACATGTTGTTGAAACGTCTGATGAGATGATGTACTTCTCGAATATTTACCTCCAGGATTAGGACCACAGGAGCCACCAGGATCATAATTGTGACCGTTAGGAACATTAGGGCCATTAGGAGGAGGACCACCAGGACCTCTAGGACCCCCAAGACCATCAGGACCACCAGGACCACTAGGAGGAGGCCCACCAGAACCACCAGGAGGAGGCCCACCCGAACCCCCAGGACCACTAGGAGGAGGACCACCAGAATCCCCAAGACCACCAGGAGGAGGACCACCAGAACCCCCAGGACCACCAGGACCCCCAGGACCCCCAGNAGGACCCCCAGGACCACCAGACCCCCGGAGGGAGGACCTCCATAAGGTGGTCCTCCAGTGCCTCCAACCGTATGAATATGTATTCCTCCCAATGCTAGCATGTAAGACCAGTTGGGTTTCCCCCACGGTGTAAATGGATTCCCAGGGTATGGAATTCCAGTGTAGGACATTCCTATAGGGGTAGGTTGATAATTCATATTCCCTACATGCATTTGATTTGTTGGGTAACCATAACCCCATGAGGGTTGATGAAATGCAGGTTCTGCCATCGAGGGCTGACCTGAACTTGAAGGAGGTCTTACCACATTTGTGTTGGTGGGAGAAACATATGCCATGGATTGTCCTATAGTAGAGGTTTTCATATTATTAGTAACAATTCCACTAGTGGGTAACGTAGGTCGCGCCGGGGGTTGCCCCCCGACGTTAAAAGGTACATAAACTAATGGAACTGAAGGTTTCTCCCCAGCCATAGAAAGTATGGGATGACTAGAGACAGACCTAGAACTCAAAACTGCTGGAGCGGAATGGGAGGTTTGACCTAGATTGCGAGCAGTCTCACCATATGCTGTATTCATAGAATCTTTGATTTCAGCCACAGGACAAGGATTCGTATTACGGGGTAATCTAGCTAATATATTTTCAGTATGTGGTGCAGGTGTGGCCAAAACTCTGTCTAGCCTTTGCATCCTCTCTTGAAAATCTCATGCATGATGAATAGATGCTTGGATTTGTCTATATTCTTCTTCATCTGGAGAAGTTTGTTCAGGAGAGGTTCTATTAACCCCCAATGAGGGAATTGTCTGACCCATAGAAGCTCTCCAAAATGGAGCATCCAAGCCATATTCAGTTGGAGCAGGACTATTAGTACGACCTTCCATATACATATGAAAGGAAGTATCAACCATAGGAGTCTGTTGAACCAAGGGATTAATATAAGAAGGGAATTGGTCTCCACTTTCTACAACTATATTTTCTTCCTCATGGGAACTAGTTGCAGCTCCTTGGTTGATGGCTTCCATTGGACTTTCTCCTGTAACAGGAGGAAAATCGGGTGGCAAGCCCTGATTCCTTCTGGATCGTCTCAACCAAATCTCAGCCAGATTGGTATTGGTTACTAAACTAACCTAGGGTCTCAAAACTAAGAACATACACAAAAATTTCTCCTACTCAAGCTACAGTCCAATAAGAAAACTTAAATGATAGGATGAGCTCAAATAGTCGGTCTCTCACCAGGATTGTCAAGCAGGTGCAACTTGTGATATACCACAAGGGTACATGTGTAGTAATCTCCCCAAATTTTGTTTTTGGTGTATTTCTCCAAACAAGACGACCAAAGGGTTTTTCTTAGATGGACAAGGTATCCTAGTGGGGTCTCCCGATATACTCAAGGTACATGGGAGCTAAAATTGGTAGTAGTGCTGTCTAATGCACAACCGTTCACAAGGGGCCTTCCTATATACAATCGAGTACGTGAAGTACCTTTCTATATACCTCAAGGGTACATGAAAGACGGTTCGATATAACGACGGTACGTGTAAGAACTACATGAGTCACGGGTTATAGTGCGAACAAATAACAACAGCTCCTACATTTAATGATGCCCGACCACGTCTCTAACTTATCACTCAAATTTCTATACAATTTTAGACCTATAACTACCGTTAATTTTAAAGTGGACGGTTAGGTGAATGCATGAGATTTTGACAAAAAAGTAAAACCATGCAAGCATGAGATGCAAGTTCATTCACTTTACCATTTAGATTATGCCTAATTACGAGAAGGAGAGAGAATATTTTTCTTTTCAATTTTGCTTTAAAACCAAAACTTTCCCAAACAAATATACCAAACAATTCTTTTCTGAGAAAGCAAGCAAACAACACTTCTTCAAATGAAATATTTTGAAAGCAAGCAGATAGGGTAAGATCTCTTTTCTAAGAATAAAGACAAGAAGCACACACAAGCATATTTGATATTTTTTCAATTTTTCTATTAAACTGGAAAGATCTAATTTAAAACTACCAATATTTTTTCTTTTGATGAGATGACAATATGAACTAAAGGGAAGAAAAACAGAGATCTGAAAGTTTATGAAGCCAATCATAGGTCCAACAATTCGTCCTCAAATAACGATATAAATGAATCTCAACCAAAAAAATTTCTTTTTTCAGAGTAAAAAGAAGTCCTTCACTATCTTAACAAAAAGATGGAAACAAACAAACCGATCAAACAAGTCTTTCTTTTCAGTATTTTCCACAAGCAGGCATAGATATAATTGAGCTAAAGATTTCAAGCATACCTTTCAAAATAACCAAACTTACAAGCAATAACAATGATGAATCTAACCTAGCCTTTTGATTTTAACAAACAAGCATTTACCACATCAAAAATTTCAGATTTGAAACACTTAGGTATTTTCAAGCAAGGCCGGACAATGCTAGCTGAAGACAAGAAATCCAAAAACCAAAAAAATGCTTTGCAAATTTTTGAAAAAAAGAGGTCTGGAGAAAACCTACCTGGCATCGATTCTAGAGGGTTGTTGACAGAGCGATTATGAGAAGGCACTGCTTCCTACTAACTTCTTTCAGGTGATGGCTCCGCTTCTTGCTATCTACGCACAAGCGGTGGCACCGCTTATTTCCCACTGCCGTGGTTCCCTGTGAATGTCCATAACACAATAAAAGTGAAAAAACAAAGTTAAATCTTGGAAAACTAGCATCAAAACAGATGAATTAACATTAATAAAGAGCATAGAAATTCAGGATGACTCAGATCTGGAGAGATATGACAATATCAAACTAAAATCTAACTAGGTCAGATGGGAGATCTGACTGAAATGATAAGAAGCTGGAGCTTGGATTCAAACAAGTGTGCGAAGGCTAAGGAAGATCAGATCTGCTGAAGCTCCTCCCAAGCAGAGTCGCTAGATTTGTTGTCAGGAATTTTGCACCTTCTATAGACAAAAGTTGTTTCTCTGTTCTGAATGGTTTAGATCCAGGACAAATAATTCACAACAAGGTTGGAAGACTTCTCCTAGATACTACAGACACCTGGAATACAATCTTTGATGGAATTATGTGACTCTTCACCTATGGAGAAAGATATCCAAGAAAATACTTGCAAAAACACATCAAACAAAAAATATCCAAAGTACCAGAACACTATCTATAGATCTATATTGGTGACTAAGGAATCCAATAATAAACATGCAAGATTACACATAACAAGTATATGGGAAAGGAACCAACTTTTCATTGATAAATAATGAAAGTGTTTACAACCCGTGCCTTAGTGTTGATGCACTCCTCCACAAAACCGATGTCTTATCCCCAATAGCTCCAAATTTCTCCTCTATTCTCACTCTAATGGATCATGATAGAATGTCAAAATGGAAGCATGAATTTTCTCTCTCCTCAACCATGGGGTATGAGCCTGTTTTTATAGGCCTCAAATGGATAGAGATGGTTGAGATTTTGGTGGGTGAGGTGGATAGGAGATCCCCAAAGCATGGATCTCGAGCTCAACTGACCCAGGTGAATAGGGATAAGGCCTGCCACAAAGCTTTTGATCTAGAAGCTTCATGAAGTCTCTCTTTTTCACTTTTTACCAAGGGCACCACTCCTGTTCCTTGATGACATAGCGGTGCTAGGGCAGAACCTCTCTTCAAACAAAGGATAAAGGAGGTGCCACGACCTATCTTCAACACAACTCAGGCAATGTTGAAGAAGGTACCGCTCTTAAGCTTAAGGGTAGAAGCAGTGCTTGGTTTTTATATGCAAGTTTGAAATTTGGATCAAGGTTTTCACTTCAATATTTGGGAATGAGGGAAAACATGGATGTTTAGGATCTTATCACATGTTGATGATGATATTTGGATCTCTCTTATGAGGAGGATCGTAGTTGTTGCTGAGTATGTTAGAGCAATGACACAGGGTGATGTGCCTATGGAGGAGGAGGAGAGCTATGATGAGGAGGAGGATTCATAGGAGGACACCAAGTTTGAGGAGGATGAATCCAACTAGCAGTTGGTGATGCTGCCCCCAATGCGTTGGTGCATGGGGAGTTTTGTATGATATGTATGATCGACCGAGAAATCCTGATGGAGCTTCTCATTTGTACCGAACACTATGATATGATATATATATGCACGTGGATGCACCTTTTTATGTGTTTTTATGAGTCTCTCTTATGATTGTGATGATGCCTATATGATGTATATGACATATGTATTCATGGCTACATGATGATGCATGCTGTAGTTTATTTCATATATGCGATGATTGATGTGCCACTCTAGAACGTCATTAGCCATTTGGCCTGCTACACTATTGAGACTTCTGGGAACATGCATGAGTGAAATGGATTCAAATTTTCTAACCAAGTTTATAGTGCGCATGAACTTTCTAAAGAGACAAGGATCACGTACTCGGTAGCAGTTATTCAACTAGGAGACAAGCAGGTGGGAGTCTAAGAAGACATCAAGGCAACGAACACCCAAGTTGAGGGCGACAATTAGGAGACCAATGGCACCGTCGTACTCATCCTGGTTGTTGGTAGCAACACCAACACACATTCTGTCGATATGTGTAAACTCATGTGACAAGGAATAAATAACCCACACAGTCGAGGTGATATTAGGAGACCATCTACTTTATCCATCAATGAAACCAACGTAGCGAGGTGAGGTAAGATCCATCTAGAGAAACCAAGGAAACAAAATGTGAGACTTGTGATAAGGTACTCATGGTGGGAGACTTCAGGCATAGAACCTCTTGAGGTAGAGCCCATTGTGGGGATTTTTCAAGAGGTGGCTGTGATAGTTAGAAAGGATGTATGCCCCCTTGATGAGACATCGATGGATGGCATATGGGCCAAACCACATGGAATCAAACTTCCCTTTTCCTAACTTATCATTGGCTTGGTCATAGATGAGGATAAGGTCCCCCTCGCTAAAGGTATGAGGATGGACGTGGGAGTCAAAATGGGACTTCGACGAGTCTTGGTTTCTTCAATCATTTGGAGAGCAGCATGACGGTCCTCATTTCTTTGTTCAAGTATAAGTAGGCATTGTTCTAATAGGGAGGTATCAGGTAGAAGTTCGATGACAAGGTGGAGCGACAAAATCTGGAATTCGATGGGAAGAACCGATTCCACACCACGGACTAAGTGAAATGGGGTAAAAACACTGGTAGTTTTTTTCGATGTTCGGTAAGCCCATAGGGAGGAAAAAAGCAAGTGGTGCCAGGTTGATTTTTGTTTTTCCACCATTCGTTGGAGCATGGTTTTGAGGATCTTGTTGACAGGCTCAACTTGGCCATTTCCCTAAGGATAATAAACAGAGGAATACTGATGTTCAAAATTCAACATGGATGAGAGATCTGCCCAAACAATGTCCTCCAAGTGAAAATCGTGGCTTGAGAATAAATGGTGGGGGGCATCGAAATGAGTGATGGTGTGGTTAAAAAAGAACCGTGCCGTAGTATCAACCTTATAGTTGAACGTAGGCATGGACTCTACCCATTTAGTGAAATAATCAATGACCACAATGATGTATTTATGGCCACCGGCCGAGGGAGGATTACAGGTCATGAAGTCAATCACCCATTTGCAGAAGGGAACGTCTGTGATGATAGGATGTAATGGTGCGGGAGGTGTCCTTACTTTTGGAGCAAAGAGTTGTAAATTGCGGTAGTATTTAATTGCATGGATGCAATCGACAAAGATGGTGGGCCAAAAATAACCGACGTGAAGGATCTTTTGGGCAGTGGCCAAACCAGAGAGGTGGCCACCACATGCTCCAATATGAAAGTCATTCAATACTTTTTGGCTTCATCGTGGGTGAGGCAATGATGCAATATGGTATTGACACCATGAAGGTACAAGACATCACCAATGAGGAGATAACGAGCATTTTGGTTTCAGATGTGATGACGATCTTCCCAACTTAAATTGGGCCCAAATTTTTGTGTGTGCAAGTGTTATGGAGAGAAAATTCCTATGGATTGGGGGTACCACAATAGACAGTATGAAACCAGAAATCAATATTTCCCAATACACAAGAGCAATAAGCAAATATAACACTAAGGGATATAGAATTGTACCTTACTCCAGATGGTTGAAGTAGATCCCCATTGAGCTTTTCCAATGCAATTGTGATTATAATTTTCTCTCAGCAACAACAAACAAAGAAAACATGATATATATAAATGTATTAGAAATAATCTAGCATATATAATCAATCATGTATAAGTAATTAAATACATCCATGGATTCAATATTCATATTCAAAATGCACATGAATTGGATAGGAAAAGATATTTCTATTAATAAATCAGAGATACAATAGTGACAAACTCTGTTGGCACTTCTGCGAACTGGAGAAACCGAGTCCTCCACCTGGGCTCCACCACTTCAATCCTCCATCTCTCGATAACAAGCTCATGAAGAAAAGTAAAGATTGGGAAGAATAGTATGTGCTCCAAGGGACAAAGTGATGCAGACTCAAGCATAAGAAAAACTAAGGCAACAATGAACTATAGTTTCTTATGCTTCAATTTCTCCTCTTTCAATGTATCCAAGGGGTTCCTTATATAGTACTCCAAAGAGGTAATGGAGGGTTGAATCCGAGCATTCTCAAGGAATTTGGAAGGCCAAGAGTCAAGTTATTTGGACTCATATGAGGAAAACTCCAAAAGTATTTGTCATTTTGCACATGTCTTGATGTACACGGGTTTGAGGTCAAAAGCTGTGTATACATGTGAGTATTTCTTTAAAAGTCACGTATAGGTAAAAATAAGAAATTTTTGGGGATGATCCTAGAACATCAAAGTATAATATAAGTCCATGGGGTCCAAATATTCTGCAGAGGGACAGGGAAGGCCATAAATGTGTGATCAACCATGTGTGGTAAAATCAGCTATAACAGATACCCCCTAATGTGTGAGGTCAGAGGGGTAACATGATGGCTGAAATACATTATAGAATCCATCACAGAAGTGGAGTAATGAAGACCCAGGTGGAAGAACCATCCACTCATTAGTACAATACAATAATGAATCTCTGCATGTGACGACAAATACATATAGCAGTATCGAATACATAAGAGTACAATGGCCATGAATAGGAATGATATACAAAGTGTCATGTGTGGTCATCACCACACACAATATACAATGGATCAATATCTCCATAATGGATGAAGATATCTGATATACAATGGAACCACTGGAATCAAGATCACAAGAGCTGAAATCTCATGAATACTGGCACGATCAAGGAGGTAGAATATATGCAATGCCACCAGGCTGGAAGGTCTTCTACACAAATCGCTATGAGTGCATGTCCTACTATGTGAATAGATGTGTCAAGTTCCAACATAGTAGTCCATCATTTGATTACCGGTCATTGATGTATACCGTTAACATACATGAGATAACCCACCTATAATGAAAATGGGAATCAAGGTACATAGTTCAATATAACAAGTGTGAATAGATGTGTTGAGGTTGAACATTTGAAAGAATACATCGATAAGGGGACATTGATGTATTCCGAAAACTGTCGATGGTGAGAGAACCTACCACTGATGAATGTAAGTATCAAGGCACTCAAATGACTCTAGACTCCTATTCCAGAATAAATGATCTAATGTCGATGGAATGGAATCTACTGGAAGGACGGAATTAAGGCATCCCCCATCAACCAACATGAGGTACTCAACAATGCTGTATAATGTGGAAGAACTCGAACAATATGTGCACGAACCAATAACAGTATTGAGAATGGCCGACATGAAAAGTCAAGATAACTAATGAATGTCCAGCTGAGTCTTCAACTTCCTTCAAACAATGGAATAAGGCAAGTGGTGACTGAAGGTAGGAAACATGGACTCGATATGAAAACTGGGACATCTCTGTGACACAGGAGGCATCAACAAAGTCTCCATGGGGACTAGAAGTGTAATCGGTCGATGGAGATAAACTCAGAGTAACAAGTATAGCTCCTAAAGTCAAACTAATAACCCAACCAACAAATGTGATATACAATTCCTTGTTCGAAGGCGTCATGACTCGACTGCTGCCAAAGATAACATCTTTTCCAGTCTGGTTTTTTATGTTTTTTGATTTTTTTTTGGACTTTTTCAGATATTTTGAAAAGCTTGAAAAAGAATCAAAGTGATTTATAGTACATATCTAGGAGGAGACAAGTGTCAGGGACAAACAAACTAGTTCCAAGGAGTGGAACATACCTATTCTCAATGCAAGGAAACATGTGCATGATAATGACACTAGGGGGAAAGTATCCTCCCTGTAAAGGGGTGATCAAGCTGCAAAGGATATGTAAAAGTATCTGATTGGCTAGACATGAGACAAGATCGGGATATATGGCTTATAAATCTAAAGCAGGGAGCCGACATAAAGTTCAATAAGGAAAGAAAAACACATGAAATGAAATTACAACTTGATATATACAAGGGAGTCCTCAGTTCAGACATTGTACTTGTGATGGGCATGAACGAGTCAAATCCTCGGAGAGAGTGTACACAAAATGGACCCTACATGACAATAATATTAGTCCAAAATAGCTGGAAATGGCTAGTAAAGAGTCCAAACTATAGGATATAGGGAGGATTGATCATGACAACTACATTCAAAGGAAACAGTGTGGTGGATGATGGGACATGAGAAGGAAAGTAAGGTGTAGAACCAACGTTCATGTATCCACTACCACCCCCATGAGGGTGAACCCTAGTGTTAAGACTAGACGAAGGGAGTGAAAATCCTCCACAAATGCAGTAGAGGATGAAATATGACCACTCCCAAATTTATGAGTGAGGTAAGGGGTCATGGTGCCCCCTAGTCCAACACCAAGGTCCGCACTAGGACCTAGAGCGAGTGACATGATACTAGTAGTGATATCATGCATGCCACACATAAAAGGAACCAAAATCAAGAGAACATAAATATTCTCAAGTAACCATGATTCCAAAATCCAACTAGTGCACAAAGAGAACACTCCTAAGAGAATCTACAACAAAAAAAAACAAACCAAGGGGAGGATATGTGAGCTACCGAATGCAGGAGGTATGTCTCTCCTAGGAGAGGATTGAGAATCCCATACACTACAAACGGAGGTATGTAACCAATTATAGTGGCCCTCAACTTCAACGCGTAAAGAGACTGTGCTATCTGACCCCTACCTAGTCAGGACACCTATAGAATAACCTCTACAAGTACCCCCTACGATACCTAGGTAAGGAAACTAAGGTCACCCCAATATAACCAATTCTTAGGTAGACAATCACAGGCGGGATCGACCGTATGGGCAGGGTAGCAAAGTCCAAAGCTCAAAAGCACCAACAAGTACCTCAAAATTCCCCAGATACAAATATGATCCTCGAAATATCTCCAGCACTCACAGAAAGTGACCAAGGGCTATCCCAATCACAATCGTGTGGGCTGCCTCATGCTTGACTCCTGTGTAAGAGGAGATTCCTGAGAAACACTAATTATACCAAGGATTTCTCACTCTCACCTGGACAGACACCTAATTGTTGTGTTTATAATATTGGAGAATTAACTCACAATGAACTATTTCAAGACTCTAAATCCTAATCTTGTTGATGTACCCTAACAAATAAAAATGTGTAGTTCATTTTAATTTAAGCATTTATTTTAATGGCTGTGACTACTCAAAGGTAAATGCCCATGCAACTAATGGTATTATGACTCAGCAGTGAAATAAATGTGCACACCTAACAAACAATGCCAAGTGCAATCTTGTCTAAATGAAAAAACAGGGCATGACACTACATGAGATGCATATTTTTCCTTCAAATGATAATGCAACCATTCCTATATGAAGTCCTAACACAACACTCATCCAAGCAATCCAATGCAAGTACCTCCTTAAATCCATATGTGAGATGCAAGTAAGAATGCAAATAATTATTTTGTATTTTCAATATAAAAGAATGGTAATGCAATAAAAGTCATTAAAATTCTCATTCTCTGCAGCAATCATCAAACACAATCCAAGCAAGACACTAAGACAAAAATACTAATGTACTAATGGAAAAAAAAGGAGATACATGAATAGAACTAATTTCAAAGAAAAATCAATGAAAAAGCGGTCTCTGGTCACGAAAGAAGCAGTCAACAGATAACATTAGAATCGAGGAATAACCAACCACACTCACAACCCACCCAACAACTTCCCACAACATCAAAATCAACCAAAAGGGAGGATGTACGTGACTTTTAAAAGGACAGTAGCGTATGTATGCGACTTTTAGCCAAAAACCTGCATATATACGGAATGTTTGGGCAAAAACCTACATGTATATGCAACTTTTGGCCAAAAACCTCCGTATGTACGCGAATTTTAGCCAAAAACCTTTGTATACAGAGAAGAAAGTGGTAAAAAGCAGGCCAAGGGTCAAACCACTCTAGGGGAGTGTCAATGGATGAACATACTAATAAATGTGACACAAAAACAGGGATAAAAAAAGAGCAAGTCAAGCACATTGTAGTCCTAAACCCCAAAGAAAAACAAGGAACATCCTGAGTGGAGTCGTCAATTCTATTATGGAGAGAAACTTCCTATGGCTTGGGGGTACCACAATAGATAGTATGACACCATAAATCAATATTTCCCAATACAAAAGAGCAGTAAGAAAATCTAACATTAAGGGATATAGAATCATACCTTATTCTGGACGGTTGAAGCAGATTCCCGTTGAGCTTTTCCAATGAAATTGCAATTATAATTTGCTATCAACAAAAACAAACAAAGCAAGCATGATATATATAAATGTGTTAGAACTACTCTAGCATATACAATCAATGATGTATAATAAATTAAATACATCCATGGATTCAATATTCATATTCAAAATGCACATGAATTGGACAGGAAAAGATATTTCTATTAATAAATCAAAGATAAAATAGTGACAAACTCTATCGGCACTTCTGCGAACTGAAGAAACCAAGTCTTCCACACAGTCCTCCACCACTTCAATCCTCCATATCTTTATATAAATCTCACAAAGCAAAGATAAGTTTGGGAATAACACTATGTGCTTTAAGGGACAAAGGTATGCAGACTCAAGCATAAGCAAAACCGAGGAAATAATGGACTATAGTTTCCTTACTCTTCAATTTCTCCTCTTTCAATGTATCCAAGGGGTTTCTTATATAGCACTCCAAATAGGTAATGGAGGGTCGAATCCGAGCATTCTTAAGGAATTTGGAAGGCCAAGAGTCAAGTTATTTGGACTCATATGAGGAAAACTCCAAAACTATTTTCCATTTTGCACATATCCCAATGTACACAAGTTTGAGGTCAAAAGCTGCGTATACATGCGAGTATTTCTTTAAAAGTCGCGTATAGGTATAAACATGAAATTTTTGGGGATGATATTGGAACATCAAAGTATAATATAAGTCCATGGGGCCCAAAGAGTCTGCAAAGGTACATGGAAGGCCATAAATGTGTGATCAACCATGTGTGGTAAAATCAGCTATAACAACAAGTGCAGGAGGATCCCCCCATACCATGGGTCTTTTGTTGAGATGACAAATAAGAATTCACCAGGAAGGTTTATTGTGATAGGTGGTGAAGTAGATGAGAGAGGGAAGTTTGTCATTAAGGAATATAGCACCAAAGCTTTGGTTCTTTTAGGGGAAATGAATTCTAGATCTTACTCTTGGAGAACGACAATCCACTTGGCAACATGACCTTGAACAAGGTGGTGGCTCAAGAGATACAACATGGGGTTAGAATTTTCCATTACTCGAGTGCGAATTAGGAGGATTTAGTGACGTGGATTCTATCCCAAAAATATGACGACAAGGTCCATATTCTCTTCGTGGGAGAAACATAAAGGGGGTCCGGAAATCTTCCGACTTACATAATAAATCACGTGTTCTTGACGAGCATCACCTTCTTGGACCAAGAATCTAGCAACAACATTTTCAGATGTCGACACGTAGAGGATAAATACTGGGTGAAGTCAGAGGAGATGACAATGAAGTAGAAGTCAGATCTTGTTTCAATGCATCAAAAGTGCCTTGCACA
The DNA here is from genome assembly GCA_001517045.1 of Pseudotsuga menziesii. Classification (NCBI taxonomy): domain Eukaryota; kingdom Viridiplantae; phylum Streptophyta; class Pinopsida; order Pinales; family Pinaceae; genus Pseudotsuga; species Pseudotsuga menziesii. Next base: position 260,344 of record LPNX010745936.1, read on the forward strand.
TGCTAATCCCATACAAAAGGAATTTTGGTATGGAGAAAACGTAAGAGCCCATGGAATTTTTTCGCATAGTCTAGAATAAAACGTTGAAGGAAGTTTCCCTTTCTTTGGAGGCTCTGCAATTGGCGCAAATTATGTGGAGATGGAAGATTTAGGATGGCTTGAACCTTCAAAGGATCCACTGCAATTCATTTGTGAGACATGATGAACCCTAGTAAGTGACTAGCTAGGACATAAAACACACACTTGATGGGGTCTAAACAAAGGTTGTATTTGCAACATCACAGGAAGACTTACCGTAAGTCATCCAAATGTTGAGAATGCTTCCGAGATCGAGTCATGAGGTTTTCTAGGTAGACCAAGATAATGTGAATAAGGACATGGAAGAAGAAGATCATGGCTTGTTGAAAAGTGGCTCCATCATTTTTAAGTCCGAACGACATAAAACGATACACAAATGTGCCCTAGGGGGTAGTGAAAGCGGTTTTGTACTGATCCTCCTTCTGGATATGAAATTGGTTATAGCTGAAAAATCCATCCATGAAAGAAAAGATTTCATGGTCGGCACATGCATCAATGATCTGTTCAATGAATGAAGTGGGGAAGTTATCTTTGGGACATGCCAAATTCAAGTCACAAAAGTCAGCACAGATGCGAATGGTACCTTGTTTTTTGTTAACGAGAACAAGATTGGAAACCCAAGTGGTATACACAATGGGGTATATGAAACCTAATTTATGCAGTTTCTCGATCTCAGCTTTGACGGTGGGAGCCTTTGACGGGTGAATGGGTTGTTTCTTTTGGTGAATGGGCACAACCTCATGCCATGTGTCGATATGATGTTTAATGATAGATGGATCAAGTCCAAGTATCTTGGTATATGACCAAGCAAAAATATCACGAAAATCCTAAAAAAGTGCTTTGTATGAAGCGACCTCTTCAGGGGAGAAAGATGCTCCAAGTGTAATATCTTCAACTACCTCAGGTGTATTTGATATATTGACCTTGATGGTTGGTGAAATGTTAGCCATGTTACCTTCTTCAAAGGCATCTGGTGCCGGAATGGGGTTCTTAAACTAGTCGACACTTCCATGGATGAAGTCTTTCACTTCGATAGATTATTGGTCTGACGATGAAGAAGGCTTATCGGGGATGAAATAGGAGTGATGGTGCATATCATCCCAAGGGTACTCAGGAGTCGAAAGAGCTTCAAGAATCTCCTCGTCATTGTGAAATCAACGTGTGGATAGATCAGATGGATATTTCATGGTTGAGGAGGGGGAAGGACTACTTGAGCTAGAGATTGTGCAGATGGTGTTGGTTGTGTCTCACATGCTCGAATTCAGCTCCATCATCGCACTGTTGAGATTCGTAATGGGTATTGGTCCTTTCATTATTTGGTCAAAGACCTTGATTGTCACCTAACTCTAGCACATTGGTGAGTCTACTATGGTACCCATACAGTTTCATGTCCCTTGTGATTTTTGGGCTGCGTTCGTGACAGTGTTCAGAAGCCCCTTAGTGTCATGCTTCCATTTATCTCCAGTACTTAATGCTACATATTGTACCACAGAGATTCTGATTCTTAGTCATTGAGTCCATGTAGATATGTACACCTCTAGACCCAACATAGCATTAGTTGTGATGGTATTGCATTCCATGAGAATTCCATTGTTGCTTTGTATAAGTTTTTCAGATCAACATTTGTATTCAACCTCCCATTGAGGACACCATTATGTATCACCATTTGTATATCTATCAATTGAATCCGATATTTTGAGCCTTGATCCCCATTATTTATTTTTTAAGACATTGTGCATTCATCAGAAGAGCAATGCTTAATTTTATGAGGGTCTAGACTCTAGACCTTCACCCAATGTTAGCTCTGTCATAAATGAGGGTGGATTTATATTCATTCCTAAAATAAAAACAGGCTGACTTTGTAGTAAATGCTTGTATAGTGGTTTACACAAATATGGGTTGGCTGCCATATACTAGGCCGTACTATTAATTATTAATTAATTCTTTTATTTATTTTTACTGTAGTAATGTATAATTCCCTCTCTCTCCCACCGGTTCAAGAAGGTTTACACAAGTCAAAACTCATCTTAGGAGACACCCAAGAGTCATCTTAGGTCTAAACAACCCCAAGGGTTACTTCCCACTCTAATAAACAATAAAAGGGTCATATACCAAGTATGGACAACCGAAATTGATCACTACTCAACCTAAGAAGTCACCAAAAAGTCACGACCTATCCAGGAGGTTTCCAAATAGTCAACGACAGTCACTACCTTCTAGATAAGGAATAAACAACTCGTGGTTTAGTTAAAGTAAGGTCAAACAGTCATGACTTACCCAAGCACAATTTTACACAGTCACAACCAAATCAATACACAGTCACAGACTAGCAAGAGAGATAATTCATAGTCACAACTTAGTCCAGAAAGACTGTTTACAAACACAACTTAGTCAAAAGCAGCCCTAGAATAATGACTCCCAAGCTAATAGTCAAAGAGAAACCCACATAGATGAAATAAACTAACATAACAAGCAACAATGGTCATGGATCAGCCTAGGGGCACCATACATGTCATGGTCTAGCAACGAAAAACTCTAGCAACAGTAGAGAGGTCACAAATCAATCCAATCAACAGGTTGATGAAGAATACAAACTGTTGATATAAGGTAGCAGCAAACCCTAAAAAAGGATGAAAAAGAATCATAGGCTTAGATGATAAGGTGGCATCCCTAGTTGGGAAATATCAACAACAAAGACCTCAACATCAGACATAAGTGAAAAAAACCCTAGACGTCAAGTACAAGTGCAACGAACCATAGATATCAAGTGGAGGAGACGTGAACTCTTAGAGAAATTAAGAATTATATCTTCAATCTTCTCTTATGAAGACACACTGCAAAAATGAAATTCACGACTTGAATTTATAAACTTAACAAGCCTTCTAGAAGGGTCTATCCACTAACTCCTAGGTATTAGGGTTGTTACCAAACATATCATAAAGTAATGTTAGGTTGACTTAAGATAGGGTACTAATGGTGAAGTGGTCCATAAAAAAAAAGTCATCATACCAAAGGTACACACAATAGGGGTGTGTTATGCTGCAAATGTACCCAACGCACCTTCAGGTGTACCCAAGGGAGAGAGGGCCAATTTTTTCGACGAGGGGGGGTGTTATCGAGCAATTTTGGCAATGGATGGGCTCTTTGGTCATACTTTAGGGGTACCATGGATTAATGGCAATGATGACTGCCCTTTATTGGGGTTTTTAAACTTGGGGTTAGTGTCTAGGGCCCCTAAGCATTGGCCACTGGTTCACATGGCTCCATATCATGTTTACGAGCTTTGGTGGTCTTTGCTTTAGCTACGAGACACTCTTCTTCATTTGCAGGAAATTTGGACACCCTCTTGGCCCTTCATTCATTGGGAAGCTTCTCTCCTTGGCCTTATCTCCTCATAGGAAAGACACCTTCCATGCCAGGGATTTTCATCATTTGAGGAGGGCGTTAAGGGATTTCCTAGTATTCTAGGGGTTATATGGGGTATAATGCTCTCCCTCTAGCTCACTTCAGCCTTTAGTTCATAGTGATTCACTTATTTAAATGTGTTTTTGGACCTGGGGGTACAAATACCCCGGTATCCTACCTTGATCCTACCTTAGGATATATTTTATTATTATTTTCTTTTGATTTTCAGTTGACATATTATAATTTCAAATTGACTTATTTTAAGGCATGTAGGCCTGGATATTTTAAAAAATGAGTGTGAGATCATTTAAATAGATCTAGTCACTTTCATTTTAAAGAGATAACTTATGGGATAATACACTATGCACTTGTTTTACCCTTTCTAGGGCTCGTTAGATGGATGCGCTCCTCTTGAGGAAACTTTTTCGGGTTAATGCAAGCTTTTTCTGGTAATTCTTTGGCAAAATTCTTTGCTGGGTGATGTTTTGATTTGTTGGATAAACACGAGCACAAAAAGATCAAGCTTCCCACCTTTTTGTTTGAATTTTGGTGGATGTGCACGTTCAAAGTCTTAGTGATATCCCTAGTGCTACACTTTTTCCTAGGATAGGCCATTACCTTCTATTCTTGTCACCTTAGCAAACTGAGGCATGTCTCCTTGTGAGGGTTCCCTATGGTTTCTCCCTAGTTTTTTTAGTCTAGTTGCTTGACCTAGGAACCCTTCCTCACTAGGTTAGCTATCCTCCCTAGAAGCCCTAAGTTGGGTAGGGAATTTTCTAGGGCAGGGTTTCCATTGGATTTTCACACATTTTCTTACACAAACCTAGTTTAGGGTTAGTTCTTAAGTTAGTTGTTAGGTTAGTTATTAGATTTAGGGTTAGTTGCATCCCATCCTTTTACCAATAGTGACCCTAGTATCCTGCTGTAAGGCCTCCCTTACACCTTCGCTAGTATTCCCTAAGCCTTGCTTCCCTAGTAGCCACATCTAAGCACCCTTGGCTTCCTCCCTCTTCACCCTTTGTCCTCCTCGGGTCATCCTAGGGTTGTTTCCTTCCTCCTGGGTACCCTCCACCTGCTACTACAACAACACATTACCCTTCCTATGCTATTACAACATCCTCCTAGCACCCTTGCTGCTACCTTCCAGTAACCTCCATCTTCCTCGCTGGTCCCTAAAACCATCGCAGTTCCCTTTCCTCACCTCGCTTCTCTTTCCCAACCACTCGCTACCCAAACCAACCCTTCCTTTCCCCCTTGCTGCTCTCCTTAACATAGTCCTAAGCTTACCATTTTCCTACCCTCGATCCCTCTCTAAAACCTCCCAGAAATCCTCCTAGGATTCCCTTTACCCTTGGATGCCTTTATTCCCTTTTACTCCCTCCTCAAGGTCCGCCTTTGAGGTAGTCCTGGGACCGCCACTTCATCTCGAGTCTTCTTCCCTAGCAAAAATACTCCATCCCTTACCCAAACTGCTATAGCTGCCTTATATTATCCTTCACCCACAATCTGATGCTAAGGTGACTCCAATTTTCATTAGAGGAAATTTGGGGTCTAAAATGGGCCTTATAAGAAAACGTGCCAAAATAAGTTTTTGTGAGTTGGAATTCAAGAACCAATAGAATTTCA
>LPNX010745936.1:265525-302473 GCA_001517045.1 Pseudotsuga menziesii
AACAAATACTAGGACTTCCCTTGCAGTGGAATTCCTCCTCACCCTAACAATGTCGTGTGTTTCCCTTCTCCTGCATTATCCACATAGTCTGCACACAAGTTACACAAACCATGATTTACATACTTTAAAACAGGTGAAATCGATTGGTTAACTCCTCATTACACACCCTATAATGAATACTTGTTTATGCTAGTGATGTTATGATAATGATGCAAATGATACTGCTAGTATGCCAATGCTGATATAAATACTTTATACATGATTGAAACCTGTTGTATGGACACACAAATTGCTAGTCCAATTTTCTATAAAGTATATGAAAAGAGATGTATGAATTTATGTTTGATTATTTACATTGTCATTTACTAGTACCACTAATATTCACACATACCTAAACTTATTAATTCTGCTATAATAAATGATTGAATACTTATTGTTGTTCATCATTTTCACATAGTCAATGCTGCTATAAACATGGAATGTGATGTGAGGAATGAATACATATTGTTATGCATGCTTAAATGTCTCTGCTACTGCTAGGAATGCCACTGAAATGTGTATGTTAATACTGCAATACATGACACTTATGTCATGATTCACTAAGAAGTACACCTATTGTTACTTGTACTAATGTAGTTGCGTATTTGGGCTATGATAAGTGCTTGTATTTGATCAATGAAATTTTCCTATGTGTTTGTTGTTTACATAGTGGGATAAGGATAACCTTTGGGATGATATACTACTACAATAATAACCATACAAATCATACAACTATGTTTACTCACATTCTAGACTCCATTAGGAACTGGTCACTGACAACCTTGAAAGAGAATATTTTTTTGTTTAGTGTCTTTGCAGAGTCAAAATAGGGATCTCACTTAGGAGGATTCGGCTTTCTAAGCAGTCGGGAGAATTTGAATAAGGTGACAATGGTCACTTCATCCTCATATGCTTACCGGTGGCTTGGACTGCCATTTCAACAGGTAACAGGGGTGCTAGGACCAAGTAGAAGATAAAGGACCATAAGTCAACCAAAGGGGTTATGACAATAAGGTAAGGCAATTCTCATACCCACAAGACCAAGGTGAAACATAAAGGTGGGGAGACAACCTCTGTTTTAGCTACAGGACCAATAGGACCAAGGTGTACTACAAAGGACCAAGTTATTTAATATTTTAGACTTGAATTTATAATCTTAACAAGCCTTCTAGAAGGATCAATACACTTACCCCTAGATTTTAGGGTTGTTACCAAACATATCATAAAATAATTTTAGGTTGACTTAGGATAGGGTACTAACAGTCAAGTGGTCCATAATGATACCATGCAAATAATACCAGAACCAGTTGGACTTGCCAGTTTTAGTAGAACCAGTTTAATTCTGATAACAATGATTTAAAGTAAACAATCTAAAGTTACATTCAAGTAATTGAGTCAAGAAAAAAAAATATTACAAAAACAAAGATACTAATACCCTTCTTTTTTTACAAATTTCATGATCAACAAACTCAATTATTTAGATACACAAATGCTCATAATGTACTCAATGAAAAAAGGAGCTTTTTGTTTGTGAAATTATCAACGTCCTGTTCTTTGTATTTGATTGATGAGACTCCTTACTTTGAATTGTTAAAAATCCTATCTTTGCACCTTTCAATGGCACACTATTAGATATGGAAAAGTTCCTAACAATTTTTGGAACACGAAGCATTTCCTTTCAATTTATAAAATAAGTTGATGCTATATCATTACTAACCTTTCCCTTAAAAACCCCATCATTTTATAGTCATAAAAGAAATACATTGTCACAACATAACGATTTGCATTAAGAAAACGCTAAAATTTAGAAGGCCCGAAGTAGCATATTGATGTATTTTCCTGCATTTACATGTAAAATTTATAAATTTGCTAAGGAAAAAGACACAAAACCATTGACTGATGCCAATAGCTACAAAAAAAATATTTTCAAAAGTGTATACTATGCCATAGTGTCACCTAGGTGTGGCTAGGTGTTGATGTAGGAAAAAGAGCTTGTCAACAAGGGTGAAAAGTTTTTCAACAGTGGGTTCAATGGTGTGATAGTTTTACTTATTAGAGAAGGTTGTCAGGATGACGTGTGGAAGGAATCATGTGGCTTATGGAGGTATACAAGAACCCATGCAACTCGTGTTAATAATACTCCATTAAAATACTGTGACTAGTTAGCTCACTTATGTAATTGGTCTTAAACAAATCTTAATTTTTTAATGGTGAAAGGCTTAACCTAACTATTTTCTTGTGTGAGAATCAAATTTATGTTCAGTTAAATCACTTGTATGAACCAACCAGACAAACTCGCCACAAATCTAAAGTTAATAAGGTCTCCTATCGTATCAAATTTTTTATAAATGGTACTATATGCAAAAATACTACCAAAATCATGTTTACACGTTGGCATAGGATGAATTAACTCTAATTCTTTATTATTTTCCATAATCAAACTATTATATGTATTGGTGAACATTTCTTAATTTTCTAGATTCATTGATAAGCATGGAACTGACATACTGCCCCAAATGTACTTGATCAGAGAGCATGTAAGACTCATAACTAACTCATAAGGGAATTGAGACCCTTTATTCTCAGGGAAGCGTTATACCTTTATATTATCTAGTAACGGGCACTACCTTTGCTATGCTTAGGTACATTATCTTTTGTAGGGGTTAGGTAAGTGATATTGATAACCTTGTCTTCTGGATCACATACACAACCTTCTCTGGTTGTTTACTTGTACTTTTTGATGAGTATCAATACACAGAAGCAAAGAGAAAGACAACAGACACAAGACATGGCTACAATCATTCATCATGCATGTTGTATGCTCTTCATTAGATGTAAATAAGAATACAATATAATAATACTTTAGGGAGGCCTATACTGTGGTGGTGGGGATTTATGAGGAAGACCTATAGAGAAACGAGTTAAAACTTTTTAAGAGAAAGGAGGAGATTCCAAACATAGAGGGATTGGAGAAAGAAAGAGGAATACACATAGAGGCTCATATTCCTTCTGAACAAACTGGTCCTTCAAGTCCATTGTTGATTCATACTCAAAACAATTTGATCATTTCACCACGGGATTTGACATCTGCTAAAAAATATATGAACCCTATTATCCCTCCTATGTGTCAATTGGAAGAGAATGGTGCTTCCTTGCCCCCCTTAGTAAGGAGAATCCTACATCTAGTTTAGAAAACCTTCATGTAGGTAATAACATGTCCTTTGGATTCCCGAGGGACTAACAGAGTTGTCTCCCTTTTTGAAAGAAAGGAATCCTTGAAACATAATGATGTAGAGAGGGATGGTGAGATTCCTACTAGTACTGACTTGAGTATCTTGCTGAATATTGGCCAAGCTAGTATTGGACCGGTCTCAACCAAGGGTTTGTAGAAGGAATTGGGGGATTTGACTTCCTTGAGACCTTTAGGTCATAATGCAAAGTACCTAAGACCCTCTGTGAAGTACTCTTACATTCCAAGATCCAAGAAAGATAAGGAGTAAAGTTCTCAAAGTAAGTGTTGAGGTTTCAGTATGGATAAAGGGTTTCTTGCTACATTTGGAATAAAATTTTATTTATCTTTGGTGATGTCACAGGAAAGAAAGGATATTAGAGATGAAAACAATTAACTATCAATAGGGCCTTTAGAGCAGGGAAGATGCAGAAGCAGGTTAATAAATGATTATCATATCCTTTAATTTTAGAGGGGTTTGGGATGCCCACAAACAACTAGCCCTCTATTGAGACCCAGAAATGTCATATTTTCATCCACTTTACCATTCTCTATTCCCCACATTTCATCACCCATTAGCCTTTCATTATACCATTTCCATACATATATTTGGGTTTCACCTTATTATTTTCCACTTTATTCATTTTAGTATTATAAGTGAATTTATGATTAAATATTAGAAATTAACATGTTTTCACTAATACCTCAAATATGGATGAGATTTGTAATGTGTAGGAATATGTGAAGGATTAATTAAAATAAAATACTTCTCGAATATCTCCTCCACCATCTCAAGGAGATAGTTATTCAAAGAATATTCCAAGGAGAAGATCATGGAGATTTGGTTGGAATATCCTATCTAGTATTTATGAGAGACATGTGGAGGATTTGAAGGGATCATATCTTGCAATAATAGTAAATTGGTTGACAGTGTTTGAGAGAATAATGGATCTGTCATTATGAGATGGTTATCTTCTTCTCAAAGGAATTCATGTATAAAAGAGAGGGCTCTCTCTTCATTTGGGGAATCTGAGGGGATGGTAGAATAGGAGAAGATTAGTCTCAGATTGTAAAAGTTAGTCTTGAATTTGTAATATGGAGAAGGGAATTCTTAACTTTTGTTCATAGTATTAGTTTTGATGCTTTCATGATTTGTCATTGATTCTTATGATGTAAATTAAGATTTCTTTACTGTTAATGTGAGCTCACATGTGTTGTCTTGTTGCTCTTCATATGTTGTCTTTATTTTATGAAATTTACTTTCAGCCGTGTGTTTCAGCTTCCAGCATTAGATTAACAGTTGTGTGTTTCAGCTTAAGGGGGGATTAGATTAGCAATTAACAACTAGAAAAGGGGGGTTAGAGTAGGATAATTTTGCTTCAGTATTGCATATACTTTGCATGTGCTTTGTAAGCCTACGAACCTCAGATTGAAAAATTAACTAGTTAGGAAAATACTAAAAGGGAATCAAATGACAATATTTCCATCTAACACCCTCAAAATACTTATTGCAGTCTATAAACCTGATGTAGTCATGTTTCAGGAAAAGATGTGTCTAGGTAAAAAATCCTTAGATGAGTTCAATGAATAAGACAAGTTCTATAATGGTGGAAAGTCTAAATATTCAACCAATACTCGCTATCATTTGGATGGTTAATCAATTTTCAGGAATAATGATGATGATGCAGTACTTCATCAACCTTGGTGGATACAATTCACTTCCAATTTCTTTATTGAAGATCTTATCTCATGGGTTGAAAACATCTGTCTTTTCCAATTTTTTTGTCTTTTTTTTTTGTATTTTGAAAAAGCATGTAAAATGACCATTACAAGAGGGTTTTAGAGATAATGCTTATATTTAGAACTTAAATGTATTAAGACTCAGAACTTAGACATAAAATAAAATCTCACTCATAAAGTGATGTAATAATGTGGCATTTTATATAATAATGTATTGGTTATTAGTTAAGTATTTGGAAGTTATGTAATGTACACCTCTTCTCCTACTATATAATAAGACATTGCATCATCTAATGAATAAATCCACTCTCTCATTCTAATGTGTATTCATGTCCACACTCGTGTGTATAAAACTGACATTATGCATGAGGACTTGCAAAGTCTCTATGATAGTTGAGAGAGAGATATGCTTCTAAAATGGTATGTGTTTCTCAAGTTCAACAATGATAGTTAATAGAAAATTATAAATATGAGTAAAGAGAATTTTCTTAGTCCATCTATCTTTAAAGTGTAATCTATGTGTTCATTACTACAATGCCATTTCTCTTATCATATTTGACTATAACTAGGCTTGGGTTTTTTTGATGCATTTGATAGTGTTAAATTTGTTTTAGAATGCAAACCCAAGAATGTAAGAAACAGATGGGAATATTTCTTCCTATTAATGGGTTAGAAGATCCACAAAGGTCATCTAAATAAAGGTCCAAAATTCTTGGAGTACCATGAATGGACAGGGGTAATCCCATGAAGGATGAATAATTTTCCATGATTCCTTTCAAGGATTCAAGAAAAATAAGGCTCAAAAAGTTGAAGGTGAAAAGAATATCTAGTTTTTGGAAAATAAAAAAGATAGCTAGACAACAATGATATATTCCCTTCCGTACAAAAATACATTAGAAAACTCATGTATATAGAATTCATCATTATAATTGAAACAAAGTGATATACCAAATTTAGTTTCTACCTCCAATGAAGGACTAAGCTTAGGAGAGGAGGATAGTTTATGGAAGAAGAGCTCACTATAATTAGAATATTTGGATCAAATTTGACTCCTTAGATAATATCAATGTTCCTCACCTCCAAGGTCTTTGTTCTCAAGTATGCTAGATAAATATCTTAGGTTAATAAGATCTAATTTCTAAAAATACAAGAACAAAGGTTATTGATGAGACCTATTTCCCAAAATCCAAGTAGAAACTTTCTGTCATATACCCCATTTCCATAGCATGATATTCCTTCTCAAATCCAAAAAGTGACAGGAAAGTAGTTTATATAATCGAATCTATGAAGTTTCCCTTTGATACTTCCTCTAAATATGACCCATACTTTGTCCAAGAAATAAACAAAGGAAACAAGAATCGAGGTCGAAATAATCATAAGAAGAAATACATGGAAGAGAAGTAGAACTTGATTGATAGATATTCATCAATGGAGGAAAAATAAAATTTAGAAACATAATTATATTTAGAAAAGGATCCATGGTGTTGGAACAATCAAAACCCATCCCAATACTTAGGATAAAATAATTAATCTCTTTTGATTAATTCCTAGGTACTACACTAGCTAGTTTGCACCAAAACCCATTTTTGAGGTCAAAATTTCCAAAATTCCTCATGGAGCGAGTTATAAATATTATGGATAAGATCCTGCCAACCCACATACTGCCCATAATGGAAACTGCACATTACTACTTTTTCCAGTCTTTCCAGCTTTTCTATAGTTTTAAGGCAAAAGCTAAAGCTAGTTTTAAGGTAGAATTCCTTGTTTTTTGCACCAAATCACCTCCCTTATTTTCCTCATCTAAAAGCATGATAAAGTCAACTTTCCATGAATTATGAGATGTACAAACTCATTCTGCAAATTTCTGAGCCTCTTCATTGATTTGGAAAGTGCTTTATCCACCTATGGGGGATATTTACTAGTTTAGTAAGCCTGCTTTTGTACCAATTCGAATAGATACCTAAAGATTTTAAACCCTTGGAGTATATATTGTATGATCAACCTACATAAATTTAATGATGGCTGATGTAAATTAATGTCATCAACAGTTTGTGGATTATCACATATTTAGTCTCCTTCTTGAGTGTTTCTTCATATTTTCAAGCAATTTTGTGAGTTCAATTGTTCTAAGCTTGGGATTAATTTCCACATGGTATCAGAGCCATAGTAGCTTGATTCCTCTTCAATTTTCTTTTGCAGGTTTGACATCACTCTTTGGGAGTGCAGACTTTGTGGTCAAAGGGTGCAATTGAAGTATGGATCAATCTTAACCAATCATCTTGACTCCATTCAACTATTTCGAATGGAAGGCAAGGATGGAGATACCAATGGGGAGTAAAGGCCTTTTCAAAGTAACCATGGAACCAAAAGCTGAGACTAATGCAGCAACAAAGAATATCACATGGAATAATAGGAAAGTTGAGGTGTATGGTCTCTTATGTCTCAACATTTCCAGAGACCTTCTATTTCATCTTGATGGTCTTACATCACTGAATAAATTATGGGAGAAAATTCAATATTTTTTTGGGAATATAGATAATATGAGAGGTTTTAAAATGGAGAATGAGCTAATAACATTGATCCCAAGCAGCTTTGAAACCTTGCAAGTCTACTTCTCAAAATTCAAGTCACTTGTTTTGCAGCTAAAATAGTGTGGTATTGATAAGGAATATGGAAAACTAATCTTGGCCATCCTTTTGAATCTTGGCCCTGATTATTCAGTATTTTTTTTGACCTTCCATGCCTCCAAGTTGACAACTCGAAATTGGAAGATGCATTCACTGGCAGATTTCATGGAATCCTTGACTCATGAGCAAGACAAATTGGTATTGATGGGAACCATCAAACCTTCCAAAGATCAAGATTTGGTTGTTGGAGATTCCAAGGTGAATTTGAAAGATAATAAGAAGGATAAGAAGGCTCCAGATAAAAAAGGAAACAAGTCCAAGTCTCAAGAGGAGTCCTCAAACTCCAAGAAGAAGAAAGGTAAAGTAGAAGGAAGAAAGTGCGCATACTGTGGTAAGGGATTTCATCCTGAGAGCTCTTGCTTGAATAAGCAGATAGATCTGCTGACTCAAATCCTAGAGAAGAAAAAAATATCCCTCTCTGGTGGTGCAAGCAAGAAGGAAGGAGGATCCAGTTTCGAAGACCAAGAGAGAGTTCATGCCCTGGTTGCAAGCATTGTAATATATCCTTCCTTTATCATCGATTCTGGAGCTTCTAGGAACATGGTTTCAACAAAATATTCCTTCTCATGTCATGATGAGTCAAAGGGTCCTAATATTTTTCTAGGAGATAACTTAGAAACTGAAAGAAATGGTAAAGGTAGCATTGATTTTGACCATGGTTCCTTCAGTAATGTTTTGTATGTCCCAGGTCTTGCTGCCAACCTCTTGTCAGTCTACCAGATGAACCATACTGGGTCTCCTAAGAAGGTTGTTTCTCTCACAATGATGTTGAAATATCTGATATTGCGAATGGTAGATTCATTTCTAAAGGTTTTGTGGATCATAGTTCTAGAGTTTACAGGTTCTCTCACTCCCTGCCTTTCTCTAACCCCTTTTGTCTCCCGATACATGCCAATCAAGCAAGAAAACTTTGTCCTGAGAGGTTTGCTTATATAAACTATAAGCACTTTTCACATTTGTGTGATAAATATATGGTTTCAGGATTACCAAAAATATATTTTTCCAAAGGATTCTATCAGGGTTTCATTCTAGGAAAACATCCATAGCATAAGTATGAGAGAGTCATCCATGAGAGAGACTCAACACCTCTTGATCTCATTCACAGTGAAATTTCTGGTTCCTTCCCTCATATGTCCATGATTCAATCCAAGTATGTCCTTATGTTCATATATGACTTTTCCAGGTTCTGTTGGGTTTACTTCCTTAAACTCAAGTCTGAAGGTTTTGACTACTTCAAGGTTTAGTATGGGAGGAGACTCAAGATCCTCAGATATGATAATGGCTGTGAATATGTCAATTATGAGTTCATTAATTATTGTGAATATGCAGGTATTCATATGCAAAACTCTATTCCCTACACACCTCAGCATAATGGTGTGGCTCAGAGGAATAATAGAAGTCTCAAGGAGATGGATACTTGTATGTTGGAGTTTAAGAATTTTCCACCAAAGTTTTGGGATGAAGCTATAAACTATGCATCCTACATCCAGAATAGGGTGCCACACAAACATCTTGATGGATTTACCCCTTTCGAATCTTGGAGTGGGCATAAACCAGATGTGTCTCATTTTAGGATTTTTGGCTTAAGAGCATGGGCTAGAATTCCACTAGATAAAAGGAGGGATTTGGAGCCTCAAAGCCAAGAGTGCCTATTTGTTGGGTATTATAGATTCCAAAGGGTACAATATGATCAACATGAGCACTCAAAAATCCTTTATTGAAAGGAGTGTTCAGTTTGAAGAAGAGCCTATGGTAGCAACAAAAATTGGAGAGTCCTCCTGACCTCCTCCACCTTTGGTTGTAAGTGATGGAAATAATGAAATTTATGATTCTGATATGTCTGATAATGATGATTTAATTTCAGATACAAAAATCCCCACAAGGACAAAGTGGGGATAAAAAACTATCCATGCAACTGGGGAACTAGCTGGGAATCCTAGACATCCTAGGAGGACTAGACTTCTCAGTTTGAGAGTCCCCTTTTTGTCAAGGACCCTTGTTTTGTTGGTAAGTGTTTTATAATGGTTTAATATGATCCACATAAATATGAATATGCATGTGAATACCCAATATGGAAAAAAACCATGAAGGAGGAATTTCATTCGCACCAAAAGAATGATACATGGGATCTAGTCACTCTCCCCCAGAGAGGAAGCTAGTAAAGTGTAAGTGGGTTTTCAAAAATAAATTTTATGCTGATGGTTCTAATTTGAAATATACGGAAATATTAGTGGTCAAGGGATTCTCCCAAGTCCAAGGAATTGAATACAATGATAACTTTGCACCAGTTGCAAAGATGGACTCCATAAGACTAGTTTTGGCCATTGCAGCTTCAAAGAAGTGGGAGGTACATCACATGGATATGAAGAGTTCCTTATTACATGGTGATATGAAATAATAAATATATATGTATAAGCTTGAATTTTTTGTGACTAATCCATATCTTGTGTGCAGGTTGAAGAAATCATTGTATGGGATAAAACAAGCTCCCAGAGCTTGGTATGCCAATATTGATAGATTTTTGCTATCATTGAACTATTATAGATGCAAGTATGATCCAAATGTTTATTTGAAGCTGATTCATGAATCCTTAATAATAATTGTATTGTATGTGGATTCCCTCTTGATCACAAGAAGTTCTAAGAAAATTGCCTCCTTAAAGGATGCAACGAACCATGCCTTTTCTATGATTGATTTGGGATTGTTAAGCCAATTTTTGGGGCTTGAGATTTCTCAATAAGATATTGGAATAAAAGTACACCAGTACAAGTATGATTCAGATCTGCTAAATAATTTCAGAATGAATGATTGCAATCCAAGTAATATTCCTTTCCTTTCAGGAGTTAAGCTTGAAGAGGCGCAATCAACTCCATTGGAAAACAAAATCAACTCCATTGGAAAACAACACCTTGTATAGACAACTAGTTGTTTGTCTTCTCTATTTGACTCATACTCGACCTGATATCTATTTTGTAGTGAGTTTGGCTTCCATACACATGGATCAACCTCATGAAATCCATTGTAGGCAAACGAAAAGAATCCTAAACTTTGTACAAGGAACAAAAACTCATGGGATTCACTATGTTTCACAATCTAGCCTAGAGTTGATTGGTTTTACTGACTTTGATTGGGCCGGTGACAACAATAATAGGAAATAAAATTATGGATATGTGTTTATGCTTGCAAATGGACCAATAAGTTTATTAATTAAGAAACAAAGTGCCATTTCACTTTCATCTACAGAGGAAGAATACAGAGGAGCTATGAATGCAACTACTCAATGTTTGTGGTTGCAGGGAATACTTGGAGAGTTTGGGATCGAGTTAGAGACTTCTATAGTCATCCATTATGAAAACCAGAGTACCATTCATATCTCAACTGATCCATTACTGAGGCAGTGAACCAAACACATCAAGATCCATATGCACTACATCAGAGGACTTGTGCATGATGGGGTCATTAATCTGCAATATTGCCCTTCATCTGAGCAAGTTGCAGATATCTTCACCAAAGTATTTTCAAAGAGGAATTTCAGCAATATTAAGTCTTTACTTGGTATACTTGATCATTTTGTGAATATATATTGAAGACCATATTTCAGACAACTTTTTTCATGTCCATGTTTGAGGGAGAATTTTCCCACTTGTGGTTTTGCCTCTTTTCCTTGTTTTTTATGGACAAGCAGTATGTAAAGGGTGACTAAGGCTTGTTGCTAGGCCCTATATCTATGATATTTTTCTGATATTGTACTTAAATTCAGGATTAATAGGGGGTTCTGGAATAATCAAAACCCAGCCCAAGACTTAGGATAAAATAATTAATCTCTTTTGATTAATTCCTAGGTACTACACTAGGTAGTTTGCACCCAAACCCATTTTTGAGGTCAAACTTGCCAAAATTGCCTCATGGAGTGAGTTATAAATATTCTGGATAATATATTTCCAACCCATAGAATTCCTATAATGGAAACTATGCATTACTGCTTTTTCCAGTCTTTCCATCTTTTCTGCAATTTTAAGGCAAAAGCTAAAGCTAGTTTTAAGGTAGTCTTCCTTGTTTTTTGCACCAAATCACCTCCCTTATTTTCCTCATATAAAGGAATTATAAATTCAACTTTCCATCACTTATGAGCTGTACACACACATTCATAAAATTCGTGAGCCTCTTCATTGGTTTGGAAAGTGATTTATCCACATATGGGGGATTTTGACTAGGTTAGTAAGCCTGCTTTTGTACCAATTCGAATAGCTTCCTAAAGATTTAAAATCATTGGAGTATCTATTGTATGAGAAGCCTACATATATTTAATGATAGATTATGTAAATTAATATCATCAACAATTTATGTATTATCACATATTCAGTCTCCTTCTTAAGTGTTTCTTGCATATTTTCAAGCAATTTTGTGAGTTCAATTGTTCTAAGCTTGGGATTAATTTCCACACATGGCCTCACCTATATGTATCCTAATAAATAATTCTCCAACTATTTGAGGGAATCAATTTTTCCATGTTTTAGAAGTTCAGGCATCAAAACTTACCTCACAGAGAGAAGCAAACAACAACAACAACAACTCGTGTGACAGACAAAACTCCTCGAATCTCCAAATTGCTCTAGTGCAAGAAGCCCTTGGTCCCTTGGCAAAATTCCTTGAATCCCTATTCTAGGACCCCGACCAAACCTTTCAAACCCTCATGCACCGTGACTTCATGGAGCCACTGGGACAGATCCACGAATCCATCATTATGCTATAGAATCTCCACCAAATGGTAGATCATCATGGCTGTCGGGCCTTGCCATAAAAATTACAGCACAACCATGAATTAACACCTTCAAAAAAACTCAAAAACCTGACAAATTCAACTATGTTTTTCAGTTCAAATACCGATAAAAAAAGAGAAAAATGGAGAGAATATGGCCGAGACTGCAAAACCATGGAAAAATAATGAACAACATGGAATTTTCATGGCATATACACGTATATTTACATTAAAATTAACACATTGGACATGTAAAATGTCCCAACTAATTTAGTTTCTTTGTTCTTGGTAGCATGAAAATGACCTTTGGGTTTCAAATTTGGTCAGATTTGATATAGTGAAATGGAAAGAGAAGAAGCGCAAGAGAAAATAGTGAAATGGAAAGAGAAAAAGTGCAAGATAAAATAGTGAAATGGAAAGAGAAGAAGTGCAAGATAAAATAGTGAAATGGATAGAGAAGAAGCACACGAGAAAAAAGGGACATATAAGGAGAGACCCAGAGAAGATCTAACAAGATAAGAAGGGAGAATGAAAAAGTGTAATTTGGGTGTTATTTATGATTCAATTTTTTTTATTAGTAACACATTTATTTATGTTATATTGATAAAAAAAATATGTTGAGGATATACTTAGCTTGTAAGGTCAAGAAGAATTTGTAACTACATATTAATGTATCA
The DNA here is from genome assembly GCA_001517045.1 of Pseudotsuga menziesii. NCBI lineage: Eukaryota > Viridiplantae > Streptophyta > Pinopsida > Pinales > Pinaceae > Pseudotsuga > Pseudotsuga menziesii. The sequence continues at coordinate 278,657 of LPNX010745936.1, forward strand.
TGGGACTTATAACTCTCAGAATAAAATCAATGAATTTTATAAATACTAAAAAAAGAGAAAAATAGTACATTGATCTATACAATTTAGTGATCTTTTTAGCTTGGTGCAAGAACCACACACATCCAAAATTGTTTCTACAAATTTTTTGTATGCAATTTTTAAAGCAATTTAAATATAGTTATTTCTATCATACACATAATATATCAAGAAGTCATTGAATGAAAGACAATAGATGAGACTTCAATTTCATTTTTCATCTCTTTATTATCTTCATGATGTTTTTATCATATTATTTTTCTACTTTTATTCTCTATATATATATATATATATATATNTGAATATATTTTATTTATTTGTAAAAGCAAAATTATAAACCTTTAATTTGCATTACCCCATTACCTTAGTATATGTATAGTTTTATTTAAAGTATATTTAATCCTAAAATTATAATAATGATGTTAATCCTACCATAAGTGTAGGAAATGTTTATCAAATGTGGATAGAATTGAACTGAATACTTATAAATGAATTTCCACACCTTTGGGATGAATGGATCACACGGTTGGGTTGATGATTAGGGGATGAGATGGCTGGGTTGATTATTTTTAATGTACAATGTATTTTATTTTAAAATGTCCTTAAGTGGTATGGCTCTCACATGTTCACTTTTTACTGAAATTATTTGAATCTAGTCATCCCCTTGCAATGGCCATTGTTTTAAATTTTCAAATTACACTAAATTTCACATCATTGTGTTATTATAAAAATTGACAAAACACTGTGAAAATATCTTAGTAGGAACTTACATGATAATGTCAACAAAGTGAATTCATAGAGTTCCAAGAAGTGTGTTCTAGAGTTCCAAGATGCATTTCACATGTATGATGTGTGTCCTTTTTTTGAATTGATTCTCTCCCAGAAGACTACCATGATTTGGTCTTCAACACTATTAATCCAATGTTAAAACTTAATCCACTCGGAACCAACTCAACAAATATTTCAACACATGGTTCAATTATATGCTACTTCATGACAACTACCCCACATCTACCACATGCCACGACCAAGAGAACTCGTGTGCCTAAGTAGAGGTGCAATCAATTTTTTGACCAAACCAATGCATGCCCTAAGAAACTTAATGTTAAGAAATCAAATAACAATCATATTTGAAATGTCCATGGAGCATAGCATTCCATATTTCCTCCCTATATCATTTGGTCCTTCTTCATAATGCAAAAATATGTAAGAATGATAATTATGAAATCATTCTTGTGAAATTATCTAAATAAACAAGAGTTAAGTTATGAACATGCATATCTCTCTAAGAGTCCTATCCACAAAGATATGCATGTGTATGTTTGGTTCTCCTTTTAATATCTCTAATATTGAAAACTTTATAAGGTTAAACTCACATGATAGTGGTCTTTCACACAACTAGACTCACAACTTTCTCAAAATACTTTAATCCTTGCCAATTTTGTAGCTCATTTCTATGTCAATAAACATATGCACACTTACTCCCATTGATGTTCTAGTTTATATACTTTGATTTGTCTCAACTTATTTTGACAATTTTGCATGGACACATATAAGTCATTGGTGGCCTTATCACTAGGATTTCATAGAAGATGAATGATCTTGCAATAATGTCAAGCTCAATGGCCTACACCATGTATAAACATAAAAGTGAATTTTCCATATTGATGGTCAATATGGTAGGAATTTTCTATTTCCATGAAGGTTATCCTTTTCTCATCATGTGATAGATGTTTGTAATGGAGATTTTTGGTTTATTTATATGAACATGGGAAGTAAAAAGAATGTATGTTGGGTCTTGACTACAATCACTACCACTATACTTTTAGTTATTGTAACACCCCTCTTTGCTCGTAACTATCATTAGTATAAGGTGAAGTAAGGTTAAAATATTATTGACATATAATCATAACAAGAAGGATCATAAATGAAACTAAATTTATTACTAAAGGTTAGAATTACACTGCATTGAAGAGTTTAAGTATGTGATTGGAGGCACATGTCATGAGTATAATATCATTTTTTTATTATAGAATATGATTATTGCTAGCCTTATGTGGCAGTTAAGTCATTATTAACCTTCCAATATTTGGAAATGGTTGAATATGGTTATGAGGAGGAGAAAAGGTGCAAGTTGGGGGGATCAAGTTCATATTTTTATCGAGATGGAAAGGGTGTTTAGTTAGAAGGCAGTAAGATCTTGGATGGATGAAAAATATAGGGTAGGGAAAACACCATTTTTTTCGAGGTCTTGATATCGTGCATGGAAAATTAAGGAGACGCTTTGAAGGAGATACCAACTCCATTTAATCGAGATTTCCTTATGGTTGGTTTATGCAAAAAATACAGATCTTGGGGATTCAAATATTAACTTTAAGGTATGATGCGGCGAATGCAAATTCCTCAGCTTGTATCAGTATTTAGTATTATTTAATATCTCTGCTTGAAAGTAAGGGAAAATTTCTCATTTTGTCCCTCAAGTAATTTTTTACTTTCGATGCTTTTGAAAATTGAGGAGAAACTTCTAGTTGAAAGGGTCGCCACCATTTTAAGTTTCCTAATATATATAAATATTGTTTGCTCCTTTATTTAAGTGTACAAATGGATGAAGGGGTGTCATCCATATGGAGGGACAATACCCTTAATATCATTATTATTCCATATAATCATATCATTGTTTATTACTTAACAAAGAGGACCGACCTCCATGGGGATGGTTGAATCCATCTCTATGGCCTTTATAAAGTATGTAAGTATTTATGTTAAACTCTTTTGGTATCTACTGGGAAGGGAGGAGCGGCCTTGGGAAAGAGGACTGCACCCAAACCTCTATATATTATACATTGGTCCTTTTTGGGTTGCATCTATTTCTGATGGAAGTGGTGTACTTCTTGGAGGATGGTCGATTCCCAATATTTGTATATAAATATCTCTGTGATAACAATGGGAGCTAATAAAGAGTTATATTAAGCAAGTAAATAAAATCATAATTCTTATTTTAAATTCGATATGATATAACCCAATACATATTTATGGTATAAAGTTTTTGAAGAAGAGGAGGCAGTCTCTATTTGAGCCAATTCCATAATATCGTATCTACACTTAGATATTCGAGGGAATGTCCCTCCTTAGTCCTTGATTATATAAATTATTAACCTTTTGTGTAGGTAAAGGGAGAAAATCCCTCTCATCCTTTATATCAGCCATATGTATATTATTGTAGTATGTATATTGTTTTCAATATGAGAATTCTTTTGGTCTCCTTAATAGGAAGCCAATATTTTATGTATGTCTTAAAACTTAGCATACCTATTTACTTATTAATGAAAAATTTGTATGATACATGGCCATATTATTGTTTATTTAATTCCTGTCGAATAGAAGAATACTAAAATATCATCCATGCTATGCTGGGTGATATATAAAGCTCTTTTTATTTTCAAGAGAACTAAAAACATTGTTACCTTACTTGGGAGAGGAGAGATCCAACTAGCCTTATTTATATACTAGGATGGAAATAGCGGAAACTCTATCCTTTATTATGATATTACATAATTATAAAAAAATCCAAATAGGGTTGGAGTAATCAAGAACAAAATTAATTATTAAGTTAATGGAGTTGGATCAAGCTTCTTCATGAGAAAACAGGTTTAGCTAATTATTAAGTTAATGGAGCTGGATCAAGCTTCTTCATGAGAAAACATGTTTAGATAAATGAAAACCATCCTTTCATGTGTGACATTGATTATATTAGAAAGACAAAAATTATGGTTAAATATTTTATGGTTTAGAAGACTATGAAGTCCCTTCTATTCTTGATGAATAAGCAAGGATAAATTTATGATATTGTGGAATCCGAGTTTATATCGGGAAAATATATCAGCATGTGCTGCAAATTGTATCCCTTCTTATTTAAGATAAATTAATAAAGATATTGAAAATGTTTGGTGGACGTAGCCCATATTTGGGTGAACCACGTATATCGGTGTCTCTCTCTTACTTTTGTATTTTATGTGTTTTATTTTTGTGAAGTTACCCAAGCCAATGCTTTGTAATTCTTACATGTTTATAAGAACACTCATTTACATACTTGTACATAATAAATAAACTATGGATTATGCTAAGGCCTTACTTACATGAGGAATACGGTTATTATATTATAGGAGAAACTAAGGTAATAGTGTTGTGTTATTATGAATGAATGACCATAGAAGGATCTTGTTAGTAAGACCATAGAAGGATCCTTTATAACACGCATACCTTTACTTTCCTATGTAGGAATTTAAGAATTAATGGGGAACACTCTTAATTGTAATGTCATGTAATCCTTTGATACTAATGTGTTTGATGGTTGAGATGAATATGTTGCAAAAAAAAAAATTCACCCCACTTGCCAAAATGGTAAAGAAGAGCTCGAGTTTGTTACAAATGGTATCAGAGTAGGTTTACAACATTTGGATCTAATGGGATCACCTATATACATGTATGTTGTGAATTTTGTGATTTGAATATGATAATTTATGTTTACTAATTGACACGCATACTATTGTTCAAAGACATTGTTCAATATTATGATTATCAAGTACATAAGTAGGTTGCTTAGAAACATGTGTTGAAACAAGTTTATATAGAATTAAAACACAAAAGTAAATATATGAAGTGTGATATATTTAATTTATGTAAGGACATACTCATGCTATTTTATAGGCATAATGATGCGCCACGTGCAATTTTATGTCTAAATCAATGGAAATTTTTCTAAAAGGGTTTAGTGAGTAGTGAGTTTATCTATGATAAATGATTAATGGAAACATGATGTAGTTAAGTTGGTAATTGCTTAAGCAAGTTTCATAGATATTCAAGACTACAACAAGTAAGGCAAAAGTTATGATTAGTATACTAAGATAGAGACTTAATGAGTAATGTATGCAAGTAGAAGCAACAAATTTAAAAATGTAGGAATAACTAGTTGGACTATAAGGATATGATTTTGATTATAATCAAGATTACGTATGATAAATGCATAGGGATTGTGCATAACAATAGAAATGGTTGCATCTAGGTTGTGTATTCTGTATAAATTTGGTGTTTAAATGCATCAGAGAATAAACTTCTTGATATATATAGTTTTATTTCTTGCTTAACATCACATAGACAAGAGAATATGATGTAAATAACCTTGCAAAAGTTGTTAGTGTAATGTACAGGTACACTTGTTAACAATAAACTTTGCCAAACTAAAGCAAGGTTAATGTTATTTGGTAATGTCAATTCAAGCTTATATAAGCAAGGTATGAATTTTTCTTAAGGTGTAATTTAGTGAAAATAATTTACAACTAAGTTGTCGAGAAAGTAATGCATAAGTAAAATAATATTTTGTTATATTGAAAGTTTATAAGCATTCAAAATAGAAATTTGCTATTATGTTTTATAGTTTCCTTATGAGATTATGATGTATCTGGTAAGAAATTGTGAGTAAGGAGTGCAGGTATACATGGATGCAAGAAAACACTATTGAACGGGAATCCGTAAGGTGGTTGAAAGCAAAAGATAATTTTCTCGATGTGAAAAAGTAACATATAGGATCGATATGATTCATTGATTATTATGAAAGGTTAGAAATATGTTTTATTTGATTAAAACAAACACATTTATAGAAAAATATAGCTTATATAACTTGATATGTTGAGAATATACTTTGTTAGAAATTTTGAAATTTTCAATTGAAATAATTGAGTATGGTAACTGTAGCATTTTGAGAATGATCAGTTGTGTATTTGGCATATCTCTGATAAAGCAATTGGTTTATGAAAGTGATAAAGTGTTGTTAAATATGTTGTTGTAATTGACAGTGCTTCGAGATTATTTTCTGTAATGAACTATGGAAGTACCAAAAGACCATAATTGAATAACTGGATATTTATTTATATATAACCTGCAATAAGAAGACTGACCTTAATACAACAAAAGACAAATTAGATAAAGAGTTATGAAACTTTTGAGCTGATCATGGGGGACGCCCTGGGTTATAAGTCTCTAACTTCTAAGAAAATTTTTATACACTAAAAAAATATTCTTAAGACAAAGTATACATGATTAACCAACTTATGAAGAGGAAGAGGAAAATTGGATATTTAAACTATGTGATTAAGCAAAAGAAACTAAGTTTGGTGTTGAGCGTGTTGGATTTGGAGAACCTAAATTTTTTAGGCTCTGAAAATTTTGATAAGTTAGTATACAGTTTCCAGTGAGCACCCTTGTGAGGTGCTAGACTCTGTTGAGTGCTCTATGATATTAAAGTCCTATGAAAAAGAGCTACCGGTGAGCACCTAGAGGAGGTGTTAAGATCTGAAGCATATGAAATTTTTGATAAGTTAGTACAGAGTTTCCAGTGAGCACCCTTGCGAGGTGTTAGAATCTGTTGAGCGCTCTATGATATTAAATTCCTAGGCAAAGAGCTACCCGTGAGCACCTAGAGGAGGTGTTAGGATCTTAAACAAAACTACCAGACATCACCTATCTGAGGTGTTAGGTTTTATAGAGATATCTTTTGTGATGTTAATATTTTAGGACAAGAGATATGCAGAATTCCAGGTTCTATGTAGGAGATACACCTAAGAGATATAAAAAACCAATGAAGGTTATTGTCTTTATATCAGATAAATATTATATATACAGGTTGAGGAGGCATGCACATGAAATTGTGGTTCAGTGAGGAGATGACCCTCATGTATATATGCATGCTAGAAATTTTGAAAGAAGATTTCATCCAAGAAGTGCTTGGAACATTAATTCCATACAAAAGGTATGCGTGTGTGATTTTTGGTATTTTGTATTGTGAATGATGAAACATTAGTTGTGGAGTTATGTATCAAGTGAATCCTCTTCTGAAAAATTTGATAAAAAAGATTGTTATTATGTGCATTGGTAATGGTTTAATTATTATATGTTTAGTAATATGTGAACAACGAATATGATTATATACATGTTGTGTTAGTTTGATATGAGTATTTATGTTGCAAAGCAAAATGGAATGATTAAAGGTACTTGAGGAAAAAGTACCATCATACCAAAAGTATGTATATAAAGGTTAAGTTATGTGCCATGTGATACAGATGCATGGATGATTTAGCCATAGATTATGTTTTTTTTATATGTCATGTGTCCCTGACAGATGATGTAGGTACATCTTGACAGAAAGAATAAACTCTACAGAGTATTTATGAAAGAAAAGAAAAATATGTTCTAAAGGAATTTGTTATTTATACTTCTTTTGATTTAACACAGATAATATCTATGCATATGTTTTGAGATAAGTGTTGGAAACAACTTGTTATGTTTAGAACATGTAGAGAAAAACAAGAAACTTTGAAGATATCAAAAGAGTTTCCAAATGAAATGTCAAAGATGTGGATACTTTTCAGGGACAACAAAAGTAATTGGAACTACCAAGAGTTGTCATACTGAATAGACAATGGAAAAATTGAAGTCGATTATTAAAATAAGAACATCGAGGACGATGTTATTCTAAGGGGGGAAGGATGTAACACCCCTCTTCACCCCTAACTATCATTAGTATAAGGTGAAGTAAGGTTAAAATATTATTGACATATAATCATAATAAGAAGGATCATAAACAAAACTAAATTTATTACTAAAGCTTAGACTTACACTACATTGAAGAGTTTAAGTATGTGATTGGAGGCATGTGTCATGAGTATAATATCATTTTTTTTATAGATGATGATTATTGCTAGAATAATGTGGCAGTTAAGTCATTATTAACCTTCCAATATTTGGAAACAATTGAATATGTTTATGTGGAGGATAAAAGGTGCAAGTTGGGGGGATCAAGTTCGGATTTTTCTCGAGATGGAACGAGTGTTCAGTTAGAAGGAAGTAAAATATTGGATGGAGGAAAAATACAGGTGCTAATGGGGAAAAAACCATTGTTTTCGAGGTCTTGATATAATGCATGGAAAATGACGGAGATGCTTTGAAGGACATACCCACTCCATTTACTCGAAATTTCCTTCTGTGTTGGTTTATGCACAAACTACAGAGTTTGGGGATTCAAATATTAACTTCAAGGTATGATGCGTCGAATTCCAATTCCTCAGCTTATATCATTATTTACTATTATTTAATATCTTTGCTTGAAAGGGAGGGGAAAATTCTCATTTTGTCCCTTGATTAATTTCTACTTTTGATGCGTTTTGAACATTGAGGAACAACCTCCAGTTGAAAGGGTCACCTCCATTTTAAGTTTCCTGATATATATAATTAATATTTGCTCCTTTGTTTAAGTGCACAAATGGATGAATGAGTGTCATCCATATGGAGGGACGATACCCTTAATATCATTATTATTCCATATAATCATATTATTGTTTATTACTTAACACAGAGGATCAACCTTCATGGGGATGGTCGAATCCATCTATATGGACTTTATAGATTATGTAAGTATTTAGGTTAAACTATTTTGGTTTCTATCGAAAAGGGAGGAGAGGCCTTGGGAATGAGGACTGACCCCAAACCTCTATATATTATACATTGGTCCTTTTTGGGTTGCATCTATTTCTGATGGAAGTTGTGTACTTCTTGGAGGATGGTCGATTCCCAATCTTTTTATATAAATATCTCTGTGATAACAATGGGAGATAATAAAGAGTTGTCTTAAGAAAGTAAATAAAATGAAATTCTTGTTTTAAATTTGATCTGATATAACCCAGTACATATTTATGGTTTAATGTTTTTGAAGAAGATGAGATGGTATCTATTTAAGCCAATTCCATAATATCATATCTACACTTAGATATTCAAGGGCATGTCCCTCCTTATTCCTTGATTATATAAATTATGAACCTATTGTGTAGGTAAAGGGAGAAAATCCCTCTCATCCTTTATATCAGCCATATGTATATTATTGTAGTATGGAGATTGTTTTCAATATGAGAAATCTTTTGGTCTCCTTAATAGGAAGCCAATATTTTATATATGTCTTAAAACATAGCATACCTATTTACTTATTAATGACAAATTTGTATGATACATGGTCGCATTATTGTTTATTTAATTCCCGTGGAATAGAAGAATACTAAAATATCATCCATGCTATGTTGGGTGATATATAAATCTCTTTATATTGTCAAGAGAACTAAAAACATTATTACCTTACTTGGGAGATGAGAGCTCCAACTAGCCTTATTTATATAATAGGATGGAAATAACGGTAAGTCTATCCTTTCTTATGATATTATATAATTATAAATAATTCCAAATAGGGTTGGAGTATTTAAGAACCAAATTAATTATTAAGTTAATGGAGCTGGATCAAGCTTCTGCATGAGAAAATAGGTTTAGCTAATTATTAAGTTAATGGAGATTGTTCAAGCTTCTTCATGAGAAAACATGTTTAGCTAAATGAAAACAAGCCTTTGATGTGTGAGGTCGATTATATTAGAAAGACAAACATTATGGTTAAATCATTTATGGTTTAGAAGACTATGAAGTCCCTTCTATTCTTGCTGAATAAGCAAGGATGAATTTATGATAATGTGGAATTCCAGTTTATATCGCGAAACTATATAAACATGTGCTACAGATTGTATCCCTTCTTATTTAAGATAAATTAATAAAGAGATTGAAAATGTTTGGTGGATGTAGCCCATAATTGGGTGAACCACGTATATTGGCGTCTCTCTTTTAATTTTGTATTTTATGTGTTTTATTTTTGTGAAGTTACCCAAGTCAATGCTTTGTAATTCTTACATGTTTCTAAGAACACTCATTTCCATACTTGTACATACTAAATAAACTATGGATTATGTTAAGGATTTACTGACATGAAGAATACGGTTATTATGTTATAGGAGAAACTAAGGTAATAGTGTTGTGTTATCATGAATGAATGATGGATAATATGTACAAGCTCTTGTTAGTAAGACCATGGAAGGATATTTTACAACAAGCATACATTTACAATCCCATGTAGGAATTTAAGAATTAATGGGGAACGCTCTTAATTGTAATGTCATGTAATCCTTTGAGACTATTGTTTTTGATGGTTGAGATGAATATGTTGTAATTTATTTTTTTAACCCCACCTCCCAAAATGGTAAAGAGGAGATTGGGTTTGTTACAGTTATATTGTGAGTCAAGAAAAAAATGTGACTTATTATGCATCCAAAATTTGGGAGTCTCGAGCTCGTGGTTATGTAGGGATATGAACAAGTTCTCAAAATGATGACCATATCTCACATGTTGGCGATATATTTTCTATGCAGATGCATGCTATGTGATGGTCAAGGGAATCGTAATGGTCCATGACCCTGTAAGAAATTGGTATGAACTTAATCCATAAATTTAAACCCTAGACCATGTTGTGAGACAATAGATCAATTATTGGTGTTACAAATATCCAAATACCAACATATCCCACTTGTAGTTGAAATAATATTCCCTCTATGGGGGAGTACATGGTACGTATAATCCCTAATAATGTACTATTAACTAAATATCCAATTCATGCCCATATACCTTGTGTTGGGGAAATATTTTTTATGTAGGGCCTATGTAGTGTTCCATGGACCACGATGCTTGATGTGATTAGTTTGGTATTAAGTGTAATTTTCTTGTCCATGAATAACAACTTCTTGGATCTTCAATCACTTACTTATTACTTCCAACAACTAAACACACCTAACACAACCAACCCACCTATATGACTCATGAACCTAGCACACCCAACCCATATAATGAATTCACACACCTTGGAAGCTTCAACCTATAACCCCCAACCTAACCTCTTACCTTACCCTAACCTCATACAAACATAACTTTATGAACAAGATGATAATGGATCATGATAAATACTTACAAAAATATGCATAATATGAGTTCAAAATTGATTATAAATCCAAGGATTAAAGGAAACTAATCCCTCCCTAATTGAACAATTTTTGGAAGATCTCAAATTTGTGATGAAGGCTTTGTTGTCATCACAGAACCTTTCATTCATGCAGAGGTATCATAGAATGGATATTGTGATGAAGAACATTGATTCAAGGAAATGGTTTTTACCATAGACACCAAGGACACCATTGGTACACCTTAGATTTACCAAAATAATATAGAAGGGTATTCTTGGGATTAAAATCGATCTGAGGGATATTATACATCTCATTAATAGATGTGGGTTGAATGTGTTAAATCCTCTTGTAAATATTTACAATGGATATATGTATCGTTTCAAGCATGGAGATATGTTATTACATTGGTCTTGTTGTTTCTTTATGTGGACCTAATAGATACTTGGAGTGGCTTTGACATACCGGTTACAATTATACCAACAAAAATTGCCAAAAGGTGAGGGAATTCCATCATGGTACCTTTTAATATTATCATATTAGTTTGGACATTGACCTTCATTTTTCTAAGACATGAATAGTGAGAAATTTGAGGGGACATGAATAGTGAGGAATTTGAGGGAGTAAAAGAATGTAATATGTGATTAATGTGTCAATTCAAAGGGGAAAATACAAGGAAAAAACTATGCATTTACAAGGTGGGAGGACACACTAATTAAACTCAAAACCTTACACATCCAAATATGCCATGGAAGTAAGGAGAATTTTCTGCATCAACCTTACCTTATTCCATTTTGTCTCTAGGGATCATGCGACATTAATAGGCCTATTCCCACCACACAAGTCCTATAAAGGGAATATTTATAATGTAAGTGGAATATAGTGTTAGTTTCAAGTTTGGCACACTACAGATGGTTCTCATGGCCTAGTCCATGTTATAGGGTAAACATACAAAGTCCTAGGCCATAACATTTTCCTTAAGGGATTTGGGCCCACACATGTGGCCCTAGTCCATAATGTCATCTATGTGTGGGAAATATTTGGCTTACAAGCAAGAAATGGCCATTTCAAGCTCTGTGCGACCAAGAATGGTTATCATTGATTGGGCCATATTATCAAGTCAAAACATAACGTCTAAGGGTAAGGGGCTCATGGGTCATGTGTGATTCCCTAGATCACCACAAAGGACCTATATACTACATATGTAATATTTAGCCAATGAATAAGATATGTCGGCCATTTTGAGTTTCGGCACACCAAGTATGGCTTTCAGTCCTTAGGCCATGGTTTGATGCAAAAAGAGTTGTTGGGCCAAAACATTTTTCCTTAGGGCTCATGAACTATGTGTGGGGCCTTATGCCACCACAAATCCCTATAAAGGGAATATTGGTGTGTGAGAAAGATTTTGGTTCACCATGGATATTTATTGTAACTTAAGCAATGGCAAGGTCAAAATACATAGACTTAGGACATAACATTTGCATTTGGCCAATAAGCAAGATATGGTATCTATTTAAATATTTTTAACACTAAATATGATTTCTATAACCTGGACCATGGAACAAGGTCTAAATTTAGGGTACAAGGCCATATGAATTACCTTGGGGCTTATGGCCCATGAATCAAGGCCTAGATGATAACACAAGGTCTACATAGGGAATCTTAGCCTACATGTGAGATATGTTCACCGTTTTGAGGAAGGGCGCACTAGGGATGGTTTTCAAGGACCCAACTATTATTATATAAGTTTAAATAAGGGTATTAGGTCATAACAATTTTCTCTAAGCTCATGGTCCATGTTCAAGCCCTCAAACTACCACACAGTCCATGCATAGGGAATCATTAGCCTACAAATGAGATATGATAGACATTTTCCTCTTTCTAACACTAGACATGGTTCTCAATTCATATGTCATGGTTCAATACTAAAATCCCTAAAATACACTATAACATTAATATATGGGTATTATGATCTATTTGTGGGGTCATAAACCATCACATAGACCTTACAAATGGAATCTCCATCATGCCAACGAGATATGGTCCTATAATGGGGATGCAACTTCTTGGTGTCCAAGCCAAGGTTGATACAAAAATACAAGTTATTGGCCCATAAAATTTGTCTTTGGATCCCATGGTCCATACATGGGACCCTGTACCACCACACAAGTCCTACAAAGGAAATATTTGGCATATGAGTGATATGTGGTGTTTATTTCAAGGTTTATAACACCATGGATGGTCTTTAGGAATCATAAAATGGTTAGAGTTGAAATTCAAGGTCTTGAGACATAATTTGTTTTTGTAGAGCTCATGGACCATGTGTGATCCCATAACAACTACACAGGAAATTAGTAGGAAAACTCATCCCAGGAGTGGCACATTATGGTGGTGATTTTTAGGTTTTCCACTTTAGAGGTTAGTTTTAGTGCCTAATACATGGTTTGGTGCCAAGATATAGGTTGTTTGGCCATAAAATTTGTCCTTGAGCTTCATGGGACATGTGTGGGGCCTCAATCCACCATAGTTTCACATGTGAGAGTGATATGGTGCTAATTAATTTAATATTTGGGATGCTAAGTGTGGTTCTCATTTCCCATTCAGTGATCCAATTCCAAAAGAAAAATCCTTGCACCAATATTTTCCTCTATGGCTCATGGGAAATGTGTAGGGCCTTAGTTTTAACATATCCATACATAGGAAATTTTTAACATGCAAGAGAAATATGGTGGCCATATTAATATTTGTAACACGTCTAAGTATGGTTGTTATGAACCCATATTTAAATTGAGGGTCTAATTCTTTACCAATTCCATATAGGGATAATGGTCCATGCATGATGTTCTAGGCCACCACATATAGCTTCTATAAGGAATGTTTAGCATACTTGCCATATATGGTCATCATTTTGAGGATTAAAAAACTAGGGATGGTTCTAAAGGCCCATTCCTTAGTATAGGTCCATATGTAGAATCTCATACTAAACATTTTTGCAAGGAGCTCATGGTCCATGTATGGGTCCCCAAACTAACATACATGCCATCCATAAGTAATTTTGGGTTTTGAGTGTGATATTGTTAGTATTTTGAGGTTTAAATTACTAAGGGTGGTTCTAGATACATGTCCCATGATTTTGTGTGAAAAGCAATGGTCTTAGGCTGCAACATTTTTTTTTGGGGGCTCATAATCCATCTATCGGGCCATACGCCACTACTGGGGACAAATATTTGTCAAGGTGGTGTCCTTGAATTTAGGTTAATAAGAAGCAAGAGGAAGATGAGAAATAATTGGCTATGTTGTACCCTAGGTGCATAAAGATACATGCAATAAATGAATATAAATACAACATTAACAAAATCCTTTCTTCTTTAATTATAATGACGTTAATCACTCAACATATTTTTTCTTAACTTATGTCAAATCCACAAGACATATAGATGGGAATTATATAGCATGAAGAACATATATGGTTGAAAATAAAATCGACAAATTACATAAGTATTCGATCAAGTGAAAATTCAATGAAAACTTCCTCAATATGCATAAGATGAAGTTGTACATACAAGATCCTTATCACAGGGCTATTGAAAAAATTAAATATCCAAAACCATAGAAAAAACGAGGATAATAAACAACATTAATCAATCAAGATAAAAGTCCTTTAAGGTAAATATGCCCCCCTGAACCCCCCCCCCCCCCCCCCCCCCCCCCCCCCCCCCCCCCCCNACAACCTCCCCCAACAATCCAACTCTTACGAATTTTAAGGGGGGGTTTTTAAAAACCGCCTTGGAAAGGACCATTAGGGGGTGTATTTCAACCCCTCCCCCTGTTACACCTAAATATCATCACCATCATGTTATGAGATAGGTATTCCCTTGTCTGCTCCAATCCCTCAAAGTTTTCCCTAGATAAATGAAGGTTCAAACTATCCCCTTGCAATTTTTCCTTGTTATGAGCTGGTAACGCTCCTGCCCCATTGAGCAAAACAGTTACCCAAGTCAACATTGCTCCTGATAAATGAGCAAAGAGTGGTGCCACTGCCTCTAGCATTACTGCAAGAAGCGTTACCCCCTTAACACTTCCTATCTGCTTCATTAAAGGAGAGGTGCTCGAGTTTTCAAGGCAAAAAGAGAAGTTTCGAGAGGCTTGTCAAAGCTTGCCTTTGTGGAGCCTCTTCCCTATGGTTTAGGAACCACCTGGAGCTTGATATAATCCATTTTTGGATCTTATCTCCACCTCACCCATGAGATACTCAACCATACCTATCCTCCCATGCCTTTAAATACTGGCTCATCCCCCATGGGAGAGAAGAGGAAGAATTGTGTTGCATACCCACACTCTGCCAAAATAATTCTTCAGCTATTGGAGGCTAGGTGAAGTTAGAGGCAAGGATCCATTGGAAGGAATTCTCAAAACCAATGCATAAATGTTGTAGTCTCTCCAATAATTTCTAATAAAAATGTATTTTCTTTCCCATATTTACTGTGCCATTTGTATGAAGCACTTGATTCCTTGGTCACGAGCATAGATCTAGTTTATTATCTTGTATGCTATCATATTTCTTTTGTTGTTTTCCATCTTTTAAAGGTTCTTCTGCGAGGCTAGCGAGGACAAAATTTGAGATAAGTATCATGGCATTTCATTTAAGTGATTAACGAGATCTAGGGGAAGTTTAACATTTGGTGTTTATGTTTTGTTCTCGACCTGAACCATTCAGATCTAGGGAACCAAATCCTGTCTACAAGAGGTGCGTATTTCCAGCTAACAAAAGTGGTGACTCCGCTGGGGACTATGTCGAATTCTAAATATTTGGTAAGTTGAAACCTCCACCTTAAATTTTAATTTCTAGATCTACTTTTCCAATTGATAGATCTGTAGATATGCTTTGAATTTGATTGATTTGCCTCTATCAGCCTTTGGATATTCATATTTTTGGTTCACTAGGTTTTATAGTGATTGTTTGGGTTCATTCTTTGGACTCTAACTTACTTTTATTTTGATTTTTTATTTTTCAAATCGCCTTCTCGGCCACCGCTCTTGGGCTATATTATAAGTGCGATTCTAGAGCTTCCACTACCTTTTTTTGGTTAGAATAAAGCGGTGCCATCGCCCTTTTTCTGTGTGAAAGAAGCAGTGATGGAATTGGTAACGCTCTGGTGTGAACCTATAGAAGCGGTGCCACCACTCTATTTCTGTGTACAAGAAGCGGTGCTCAAGCTGGTAACGCCCTGTTCAACACCTTCAACCCGCAATGCCAGGTATTCTTGTTAGCCCTGTTTGGTGTTTGATTCTAAAATTCTTGTTTTAGTATTTGAGATCTATGCTTCAGATAGTTATAGTTGTGTTTTGAACTTACAATTTATTTTTGAATAGAAAAATCAATAATAAAAAAAAAACGAGCCAATTTTTTTTCTCAGGGGCTCACGACCTTGAACCCCCAAAGACCCTCAAGCCGAGGGGGTGCACCACCCCCCCAGACCCCCCTATTCTCATGTATGAATCCATAGGTACTTTCAAGAATTGTGATTGATGTTAGTCTATAAAGCTTCATAGTTGGATTTGAATAAAACTTGGTTTTGTTAGATCTCTGATTTTTGTCCTTCTTTCATAGAACAAGAAAAGATTCATTTATGTTTTTGTTCATTTGTTATACATGATTTTTGTATGTTTTTACTTTATTCATAAGTTGTGGAAAAGTCCATATGAAAGTTATTGTATAATTTTGTGATTAGTTTATTCTCGCTCTAGTTGAAAAATATGAACACTTTTGTATAAAGTTGTAACGATCTTTTCTTGTTTTTCAATAGAGATGTCACTTCTTTTTCAGTTAAAAAGAGAATATTTTGTTTGTTTTAGTTAGGAATAGATCATATAAGCAAGTGTATTTTATTTTTGTATGGGATTTATTCTATGTTTCAAATAAAATGAACCTCTCTCTACCTTCCTTAAGTAGGGCATACTTTGAAAGTGAAAGTGAAATTTTGCACACCATACTGCATGGTTTTAATTTTTATGTCCTCACCTCATGCATCCACCTAACCGTTCAAGATAAAATTAAGTGCTAGTTTAAGTTTAAAATTTGTATCAAGGTGTGATAGGTTAGAGACGTGTTCCAACGTCTTTAAACGTAGGAGTTGTCATTTATTTCCTGCACTACAACCCAAGACTTGCATGGTTCTTCCATGTACCATTAGTATATAGAACGGCCTTTCACGTACCCTTGAGGTATATCGAAAGGTAATTCACATACTCAATTGTATATCGAAAGGCCCCTTGTGAACGATTATGCATTAGACAACACTACTACGGATTTGAACTCCCATGTACCTTGTGTATATCAAGAGACACTTTTAGGAATCTTGTGACCATCCGAGTACATCCCTTTGGCCGTCCTATCATCGCAATACACCAAGAACAACACTTGGGGAGATTAATATGCACGTGTCATCCAGGTAGTCGAGAATTCATGCAAGGGGTGATTCCAATCGTCCTTGTCACGCTCTACTATTGGACCCTACAGTATATAGCGAGTTGTGGTAATTTGATAATCTCGTGAGGTTCCAGACCTTTAATGCACTCCTCTCACATATTTTGCTTGTTGCTTTAGTTTGATTAGCGCTTGTTGTCTGTATAGTTATAATTTTTTAGAAGAGAGAGATAGTTTTGTTACATAGTTATGGATTCACCTTCTAGGACTACCAACCAAGAGACTCCTTTACCAAGCACATCTTTTGTTTTCCCTCCATATGGGGATGTTGGTCCTTCTCTCATGGCTACGTTAAGCCTTCTTGGATTGACTATCGGATTACCTGTTTGGTTATTCTCCAGTCTAGTTATCCCATGTACACCAGCTGCTTTAGATCCTTATCCTTCAACATGGGAGCATCAACCTCTTCTTGATCCCTCTCCTTCTTCTCCTGATGTGTCTTCTCCCTTTTCTCCCTCTTCGCATGTTGAAAGTTGTAGTTCTGGTAGTCAGGTGGATAAGAAGAAGAAAAAAAAGGAATATTTAGAAGAATAAAATGGAAGGCTCGCTCGCATACAAACTAGAAACAAACCATAAAACCATAATATTAAGAAGAAACAAATCTACTAATAATGTTTTAAATTTATTTATGTACAAAAATATAAAAATTTGTTTTGCAAGAAAATGGAAGGTGTTGAAGCATTTGCTGAAAATGGATCTCAGCACAATAATCCAGACAACATTTATGTGGAACTAAATAATCAACCCTTATAATTAATGCAAATAGTGAAATAATTAAAGGATGAACTACACACTATGAAATTAGATAATGAAATAATTCTGGAACTAAATCCGATTCTACTAGACAAAATACAGAACAGAGGTAAAGATAAAAGGAATATGTATGAAACCGATTTTGAAATAGTATCATACAAAGATAAGGGTAAGAAATTAAAATTTTCTAATAGTCAATCTTCTTTAGGAGTTAACGTAAGGTTGCATAGAGGCAGATACAAATACACAAGTGAAAATAGTGAAACCGACCATAAAACTAGAAAAAGGAAGTATAAACCTTATGAACAGATTTAAGGAGAATTTAAAAAGATAAAGCGTCCCATGTTTAACGAGGAAGTAGAAAAATGTGAAGAAGCCGAAGCTTGGTTATCAAGAATGAAGAAATACTTCCATATTTATAACTGCTCCGATTGAATGAAATCCCAGATGGCTATCTACAAGCTAACTAGAAAAGCTGACATCTGGTGGTAGGACATAAAAATTGTAAAAAACATTAAGGAAAAGTATTTAACCTGGAGAGTCTTTAAAAAGTACCGCAAAAGGAATTTTTGATCTGAACAATACTATGAAGAAAGAACTAAAGAGTTTTATGAACTAAAACTGGGTTCTATGTCAAAGAAAGAGTTAAGTAGCAAGTTTCTATGTCTGTTAAGATATGCACCATATATAATTGACGAAAAGCATAAAATACAAATATTTTTAAGCTGTGTGCCCACTAGATTCAAGGACAAAATTGATTTTGATAATCCAAAGACCCTTGAAGAGGCAATGAGAAAAGAATATTTATGTTACGAACAGAGTAAAAAGAGAGAAAGCATACCCAACTGGAAGAATAAGAGAACAAGTAACTTTGATCAGAAGAGAAAAGGTTTTAAGTCTAATAAAAGTTTTGGAAATAACTCTCAGAATTTCTCTAAAAGTAATTATCAAGGAGAATATTTTAAGAATAAAACAAAGAAAAATACTACATCACCAAAAGGCAGGGATATGCCTAACAATTATGTTAAAAACAATGAACATAAGGAACCTGTAAAGTGCTGAGAATGTCAAGGACCACATTATGCCAAGTGTTTTCCCAACATAAAAGGAAACTTCAACAACATGCATACCATTCAGGAAGAGGAAACAATTGGAGATGTAGCAAATGAAATTCCCAGAATAAATGCAACCTTGGAGAATCAACAGGCTGATCATCAAACTTCCATGGTGGAAGTACAATGTATGATACAAAACTAGTCTGTTTCTATTTTGATTAACCCAAGTGCCAGTTTAAGTTATGTGTCACCTAGCATTGTGGAAAAATGCAATTTATCTTTGAAAAAGTTTGAAAAGTCTTGGCTGGTCCAGTTAGCTATAGAGACTAAAAGGAAAGTAGTTAATTATGTTGAAAAATGTGATTTTTTTATGATTCAGTTTAAAAATCAAGTCAAGTTAAAGGTGTTATCATTAGGATCTTATGATGTCCTAATAGGCATTGATTGGCTGAAAAAACATCAAGTAATTTTAAATTGTTTTCAGAAAACATTTACTTGTTTAAATTATAAAGGAGAAAGGATTACAGTTAACAAAATACCTAGGAAAGTTTATGTTAGACAAATATCAGCCTTATAGATGAAAAATGCTATAAGAAAATGTTGTAAAGTCTTTGTTGTACATGTAATAAATAAGGAACAAACAAATTGATAAAGAAGATAAACTTAATTTCGATGATATTCCAATTCTACAAGATTTCTTGGATGTTTTCCTAGAAGAAATTCCAGGATTACCTCCAAAGAGTGATCTGGATTTTATGATTGAATTAATATCAAGAGCTGTACCTAATTCAAAAGCTCCTTATCGAATGAACATTTTAGAACTTAACGAATTAAAATTACAATTTCAAGAATTTATAGATAAAAATTATGTAAGACCAAGTGTATCCCCTTGGGGAGCACCTGGCTTATTTGTTAAAAAGAAAGACGATACATTATGTCTATGTATTGACTACCATCAACTGAACAAAATGACAATTACAAGTAGATATCCTCTTCCCTGCATCGATGATCTGTTTGATCAGATACGCGAAGCGACAATATTCTCTAAAATAGACTTGAGATCTGGATATCATCAAGTCAGAATTAAAGATGAAGACATTTTTAAGACTACTTTCAGGACTAGATACAGGCACTATGAGTTTGCGGTTATTCCCTTTGGGCTAAGAAACGCTCCAACAACTTTTATGTGCTTAATGAACAATGTCTTAAGCAAATAATTAGATAAATTTGTATTCGTCTTCATATATGACATATTAATCTATTCTAAAACGAAAGGAGAACATGATGGACACTTGTAGATAATACTACAGGTTCTAAGAGAACATAAACTGTATGCTAAATTTAGTAAATGCGAATTTTATAAAGATAAGATACAGTATCTAGGGCACGTGATATCTGAGAAAGGGATATCAGTAGACCCAGAAAAGATAAAAGAAATAATTGATTGGCTTGTTCCCGAATACGTAACTGATGTACGATAATTTATGGGAATACCGGGTTATTACAGGAAATTTATAGAAGGATTCTTGAAAATTGTGAATCCCATAACATCATTATAGAAAAAGGGGAAAATATTTGTCTGGGATCAAAAGTGTGAAGAAATTTTTAATAAATTAAAAGAACTATTAACTACTGCACCCATATTAAAAATAGCAGATCCAGATAAAGATTTCGTTATATGCACTGATGCATGCAATGAAGGTTTGGGTGGAGTACTGACACAAGAAGGTCACATAATTTCTTATGAATCAAGGAAGTTAAAAACACACGAAAATAATTATGAAACATATGAGTTAGATCTGGCTGCCATAATTCAAGTTCTTAAAATGTGGTACCATCATCTGATGGGTAAAATATTTTTGCTAATGCCTGATAATATAAGCTTGAACTATCTGTTTGATCAACAAAATCTGAATGCAAGGCAAGCTAGATGGATAGATTTCCTTAGCGAATATGATTTTGAAATCAAACACATCAAGGGAAAGAAAAATAAAGTGGCTGATGCCTTAAGAAGAAGCAACAAATTTTTTTATAGCTGTCATTAGCAGTTATAAAATAGAATTATACAATAAATTGGAGGAAGGTATAAAACTAGACACATAATACCAAAATATAAGAGAAAAAGTAACTCATAATGTATCTGAAAATGTAAAAAAAAATTACAGTTTAAATGAAAAAGGATTAATACTGTATAAAAACATACTTTATGTGCCTAACATACCAGAAATTAAACTACTGATTTTAAATGAAGTACACAAGAGTCCTTATTTTGGACATCCAGGGTATCAAAAGATGATAACAATGTTGAGAAAAGAGTATTTTTGGCCTAATTTGAAGAACGAAGTTGCTTAATTTTTAGCTAGGTGTATAAATGTCAGCAAGTTAAAGTTGAACATCAACACCTAGAAGGTATTTTACAATCATTAGCAATTCCAAATTGGAAATGGGAAGTCATCAGTCTTGATTTTATAACTGGTTTGCCTAAAATTCATAAACAAAATGATTCAATAATGGTAGTAGTGGACAAACTACGCAAGGAAACAAACTTTACACCTGTTAAAACAACTCATAAAGCTGCTAACATTACTGACATCTTTATGAAGGAAATCTTTCCTTTGCACAGAATTTCTAAGGTAATGATTTCTGACAGAGATCCTAAGTTTACTGGTAATTTTTGGAAATCTTTGTTTAAATGACTAGATACTAAATTGAATTTTAGTACTTCTTATCATCCACAAACGGATGGAAAAACATAAAGATTCAATCAAGTACTAGAAGACATGTTATGAATGTATGTTAGAGACTATCCCAAAAAGTGGGAATATTATTTGCACTTAGTTGAATTTGCGTATAATAATCATTATCAAGCTTTAGCTAAACTTAGTCCTTTTGAAATATTATATGGTAGGAAATGTAATACTCCTATTACATCGAGTAATCTAGTTGACAGATTGATGTTAGGCCCTGACTTGTTAAAAGAACTGGAACTAACAGCGAAATAGGTACAAAGCAATTTGAAAACTGCTCAGGACAGACAAAAGACTCATGCAAACCTTAAAAGAACTCCGAAAGAATTCCAAGTAGTTGAGCATGTATTTGTTAAGGTAAAACCCAGAAAGAGCTCCTTTAAAATAAGGAGTTGTGCTAAGTTAGCACTCGGGTATTGTGGACCATTCAAAATATTGGCAAGAGTGGGGCCAGTGGAATATCAGTTAGCTTTGCCACCTAATATTAGAATACATAATGTCTTTCATATTTCCATATTGAAAAAGTATGTACACGATGCTACTCATGTGATCGATTGGAATTTTATTTAGGTAGAACCCGAAGGATATTTTTAGGTGGAACCGAACTGTATTATCGACAAGAGAGAAAGTTTTCTCCCAAATCTCATCATTGGACATGTAAAGGTGCAATGGAAACACCTTAGTCTAGATGAATCAACCTAAGAATTAGAGAGTGAAATGCGGGTGGCATATGTAGCTCTATTCCAAGAAGAATCAAAATAAACTTAAGCAAAATCGATGACGATGTTGAACTTAAGGGGGGTGTTTGTAACACACCTAGAACTGAAAAATAAATATTTTTATTTATTTCAGAAAACATTATGTTAAATTTATTGTAAAGTTTTTATGACCAAGTTGGTCAAGGATGTCTGTAATTGAAGAATTATTTATTTTAATAATTAAATAGAAGAGACACCTATCCAAAGGAGACTATTGAATGAGTGTTCACTGACCCACTAGGAGGAATGGATAGCTGTAGAATGTGGGTTGACAAGTGGCAACACTATCATTTGACTTTCTAGCTGTTGCAAGAAGCATAATCCCTAAAATTGTGGTCATGTTCCCTAAGAAGGTGGATCATTTAATTCCAAAAACTGAACCAAATACCTATGCAATCTTATAAATACCATCAAATTTAGCAGGAAGCTCACTACTACATTCTATTTTACAAGTGAATGAACCTTGTGACTGATGCAAATTGAAAAGTCAAGCACACAAGGAATTTGATGAGGGGATAGCTAAAGTGAAATTACTGAGTTAATTCTGTTACTAAGTGCTAAGTTACAACAAGTTTCCATGTGGGATATTATCCAGTGATATTCATCCTAGTGGTTCAGTGAACAGGCTCGGGGGTCCTAAGCAAGTAATCTTGGTTTCTCCAGGAGACGGTTGGGTGGAATAGTCTCCTTTTGGTGTTTGTCCCCTTTTGCACATTATCCAGGTTCTAAGTGTTGTTATTTATCTATGATTTAATTCTATGTCTGCATTTTTATTTAGGAAGCATGCTCAGTGGTTGCAAAGTTTAATAATAACTAGTTGTTATTATCAATGATCTGAACTCTCTATCTGAAAGTTGTTTATGAGTAGGTTCAACATCTACAGAGTTTGATTGGAAAATTTTTATTTATTGTTCTAAGAGAAGAAAGCTGCAATTTAGTTAATTCAAAGTTATTGTTTAAGATTTATTTGATCTAATGTTTATGTCGGGTTAATCTTTATCTTAGATGATGATTTTTCCTTCTCTGTGTATATTAATTATAACACATATATTAAGTGAAGACTAGAGAAAAGCCCTACAAAAATACATTACAAAGGTTATTATAATATAT
>LPNX010745936.1:314673-337964 GCA_001517045.1 Pseudotsuga menziesii
TAAATAGCTCATGCCATTGACAGTATGGCCTTTTCCCACACTGTCAAGATAATACATTAACCAAGCTAAACAATGGAAAATTACACATAGAGCATCCGATAAGGTGAATGCCTCTGTTTTGAAAAACCCAAACTCTATTTAAAATTAGTGCCCAGTACAAAACGTAGAAGGAAATCACATACACCACATATCAAGTTTAAACATTACATTTATAAAACCAATACATACATCTTAATACACAGAGCTCCCAAAGTCTGTTTTTACAGTCGCCATTAAAGGCCAAGGACAAGGTTTTACACAGGCATTCCAATGGGCTATGGCACCATTGCCAGAAATGGTGCAGCCCATGGCTATAAAAGCCCAAAACCAAAACATTAACGATTTACATAACTGAAACAAAATTACACAGAGCCGAATGGCCTAAGAATCAAGTCACGGCATAACACCTCAACATTAAAAATAACCAAGTCTGTATTCAAATCCCGAAGGCAAAATTGAATTCGCTACAGCATCAAACCCCAACCAAACAACTAGTCGAAACGCATCTCTACCCACAATATTGAAGGCTGACAAGCATAAGATTGATTAGTAGGCTTATTGTGGCCACGAATGCAATGCTTGGAGCCAACAGTGTTGTAGCCACGCTGCCCTCCATTCCTTTCGGCACCTGCAAGCAAAAATGAAAAAATGGGGATGAGGAGTATGCCATCCTTTCCAACTGTAAACCAAACATTGTACAGGATTATAAATTCATGCGGGCATACCTCACAAGCTGGAGGTCAACTCCATGGCCATCCCTCTACGTAGAGCCAAAATGATGAAACCCCAAATGACAGTGCAATGCACATCCATCATGAGCCAAGCCTAAGGGGAAGGTTGTCACATTTTTCAACGAGCATTAAATGCACCAGGCTGGAGTCCATTAACGATTTATCAAACCCACTCCCATAGTCAAGCCTTGTTACAAGGTATCGTTTAATACCACCCTCCATACCAACACTTAAACCCTGGAACGTATGGTTTATACCATATATCATGTCACCCCAAACTTTAAACATGAACGCTAACACAATACACAGCTTGCACTATGATAGTATTACAATAATACTTAGTCATAGGTTGCGCTAGTCCAAAGTCTAAGAACCCTTGCTTAGGTAAGTAGATAATGTTTAGTCCATAGGTTTAGAGCTTAGGGTTTTAATACCTTAGTCACAAGGTTTTTAGGCTTAAGCACCATGGCATACAAATTATGCCATGATAATCTCTCGGACTATCAAATCCAAGGCTCTGCCCTTCAAACCAACATAATAACTTGCCATTAAAAGAATATAATAGATGTTAAAAAGTATAGTAAAAATATACATAGCACAAAAAATATATTAATGACATCTAGAATGACGAATTTAAAACCATAATGAAGAATAATCAATGTACAGGAAATTTATCCATAATAGATAAATTGATGATAACGACACTAACCAAGTTATAAATACAAGTCGACAAGCAACATAACAACGAGCAGCGGGTCCTCTAGGATCAAGATGGTCAAACACACTTTACACCTGATTCCGTCGCAAAGTAATGAACTGCGTAAGTAAAGGAGAAAATTCAACTTAGTTCGAATGAACTAAGTAATCCTGCGTAACCAAGTAATACCTTACCTCTCAGATCATCATGGGAGAACTAGTCCCACCACTCCACCACTTTATTCCCATCAACAAATTTAAGTTAGTTTATACTTAATAAATAGAGTACACATGTGCAGAAGTAAAACAATGAACTATACAATTCATTAACTCACTGACAGTAATAACTAAGATGTACAAATAGTTTAAATAACAGAATTAAGACATAAGAAGTAAACGAACTAATAATCACTGAATGGATAAGAGATTAACAAGACAGTATGAGTAGTTCTGAAGAGATCGAAAGTTTAAGTAGCGCATGTAATTCCGCATGAGTAATAATGATCCCCTTCGGGTAGTTTTTACTAGCCTATAATTTTTATTTTTATTTTCAATTTTTGGGAAATTACAATTATATCAAAGCGTTGAGAACATATAGAGGTGGTGAGTACATTTTAAAAGAATTTCTAAATTGTAATACCCCCAATTTTGTCCTGGAATGTATTTAATCAAAATTATATAAATGATGTAAATATGCTAGTATCGATTCTTAGTGCAGAGCTCAAGGAAAAGGACCGACTAGTGAATGGATATGCATGTATGATGTATATATTTTATTGGACTAAATTATTGGCTTATCATGCCAATTTAAAATGTAGGTAAATATTATGTTGCAAATTAATATAATAGTCCAAGATGGAGGTGTAAAGAGAACTAGAGGGGTTATGATTCCACCAGAGGGGAATGGGAAAGGAGTCATATGGGAAACTAAATCCTATGTTTCCAATTTTCAACCTTAGAACTCTTCCAAAATTCCTCCACGTGCTTTAAATTATCCAATTATTTCCTTTTGACTATTAATTCAATCATTGAATGCATATGTGAGGTTGGTGGGAAAAGTGAGTTCATTTAGTTATTGAAGCTTGGGGGTGGTGACAATTTTGTTAGCCATCATGACTCCTTTTCTTCTATGGTTAGAAGATATGTCAATTGTGTTTTGACCATAATCTAAGATCCCTTGGATTCAACACTCTTTTGATCATTCTCTCATGCATGTTTCTATACTAAGTAGAGTTTTTCCTATTGTTGTTCATGTCCATTACCAGACTATGTTGAACCCATAAATTTGAATTTGGAGATATGGGATAAAATTTGGAAGAATGGATACATGGATGTATAGGAGTAGAGAGGTTGGGAAATCTAGGAACCCTTACCCATTGAAATATGCCACCCATGGATGCTTAAGAAGCCATAGTTAATTCCATAGGAGGTTCTCTAACATCATACAATAGATTAGGCTATTACTGCACACACTGGTAATCACTACGAGGGTTGGATTACCTGAGGGAATTGTGGATCAATGAAGGGGAATGAATTCCTTACGTTGTGTGGGGAATTTAGAGAGAGTTCCATGGTTGTGATGGTTGAGTGAGATATTTCTATAGCTCTGTATTATTTTTGTCTAATCATGGTGAGTAGAATGCTTTGTGGGATAAGAGAGAGAATCTTGTAGGTGTCTCCTTCACCCTAGTGATATCATAGCCCATCTTGGGAGTTTCCTCTCAACAGAAAGAGTATATGTTGGACAAAGTTCCTATGTTTGGGTCCAACTTACACAACTATTTGTTTGAATATTCTTTTTTTAAAAACAAGTATCCTCTTTTGTATTTTATGTTTGTAATTTTATTGATGTGCCTACGACAATTATTCATGTAACTTCATGCTCTGTGTGTGTGTGGATTGATTTATTTACCACTGTGTGTTTTTACTTACATATTTGCACATGCATTTTAGATGTTATAAATTTGTAATTATGTTATGGGATAAATTTTGAGAGTTTGAATAAGTTAATGTCCTCTCTCTTGAGTTAGATTGAGGGATGGAGATGTGACAGAGTGGTATCAGAGATTCTAGTTGCAATACCATAGCCATATGGTTTGAAGATGCATAGATACAGAAAAAAAAAGTTATAGATGAAATGATTCTATGAAAACCCATGGATTAATCATTTGATGGAATTATATCCAATTCATAAGTTAGATATATGGTTTACCAGTGGAAGAGACATACTAGTTGAGACAAATTTTGAAATTTGTAGATTTGTAGTGGTTTTGGTTCTATGGAATCTAGGTTCTGTTACGAAAGATAGCAAGGCATACACAATTTTACATTAACCCTCTTAATTCAAATTTAAAATTTCATTTAATTTCAAAATTTTAAAAATATTGGTAAATTTGAGGTGGGCCCACCCATGCCACATGGATGAGTGACGTAGAGGAGCCACATGAGCAGGAGGTTTCACGTGTAGGATTCATGTGAGTAGGAGTATGATGTGGACCTACCATATTGGACCCACACAGATTATGGCCTTGGATGAAGTGCAGAGGTGACAGAGATTTGACCATTGGATGAAGTGGAAAATCGACGATCATAGTTGATAGCTCCTCAATAATGTGCACGGTGGGTAATAGTGGGAAGACAATGATCCGATCATTGTATATTTGGAGATAAATGGTACTAGCGCATAAAGTATCAATAAAGTGCCCGTTGGATAGTTTGGGAGAGTCAAGAATTGGACAAAACGACCAAGGAACATGTCAACATTTGATTCACAAATCCTCCCCTTGAACTTTTTTAAAATCACTTTCCCTGCGAGGTGTTACCGCCTTTGGCTGTGGGAAAAATTCCAATGTCAAGTTCAAGCAGTATTACACCTTGGTAGGTGATGTAAGTTGGAATGTGGGACTTGTCAGACACATCGATAGGAATGTGTAAGGCCACATCAGAACCATGCCATGTTAGCGGGAAATGATGTTGGAATTATGTTCCAGATTGAGTGAACTTGGATTATTTACAAAAACAAATGAGGGTTATTCCCTTGACTCACCTTGTAGTGGTACGGGGAGGCCGAAAGGGGGAAACCCCTATTGACCCTCATTTTTTGTTTTTTAAACCAACAAAGTTGTGTCTGTAGTTTAATCTTAGCCATTGGAGAAGCATAAAATTGAACATGCGATGAATTATCAGGGGGTGTTATAGGAATGACAAAATTTTTAAATCTGAAGAAGATGAAAAATACAGAAGTAGTCATTTCTAGAGCTTTATAGAAAGTGGTTGGAGCATCCCATGAGGAAATTGAATATTGCAGAACAATACTCATCCTATGTATTATCTAAGACAATAGAGAAATTAATTATGGTTCTCCATATAATATATGTTACAAGTGTCTGAAGTTGGCCTTTGGGGTTAAATGCACCTATAGGAAAGGTACATAAATTGGGGTCAATTTGACAAAATCAAAGAAAGAGTGGCCATATTTAATCTGAATGGAAGTTCATCTATATGGTTGGATCTTCTTAGGAAAGTGAAGAAGATTAATGAAAGGAAGATAGTGTGAAAGAAATTCAAGAAATACTTCAAGCAAAAATATCTCTCTAATAGGTACTATGATCGAAAAATCAAAGAATTCCATGAGCTAAAATTGGGCCAAATGACTATGGAAGAATATGCAAACAAAATTTTGGAGTTGTTGAGATATTTCAAATATATCAGAGATGATAAAGTAAAAATTCATCATTTTCTAAGTGGGTTGCCTCAATCCTATAAAGATATAGTTGAGTTTGATGAGCCTCAAACTCTAGATGAAACCATAAGAAAGTCCAAGCATTGTTATGATCAAGCCAAAATAAAGCCATATTTCCATAAGGCATGGAAGGACAATAAGAATGAGAAATTTGACCAAACAAATAAGGGGTTCAAGCCTCCTCATTTCAGGAATCAACCAAGGAATCCACCACAAGTTGTGACA
Source organism: Pseudotsuga menziesii (assembly GCA_001517045.1). Classification (NCBI taxonomy): domain Eukaryota; kingdom Viridiplantae; phylum Streptophyta; class Pinopsida; order Pinales; family Pinaceae; genus Pseudotsuga; species Pseudotsuga menziesii. Next base: position 320,107 of record LPNX010745936.1, read on the forward strand.
AATACAACTAGAATGATGGGCGACAAGCCCAGAGAGCCAAGAGAGCCACTTCAATGTTGGGGATGTGGAGAGGATCATTTTCTTAGAAACAATCCACATCAGAATGTGAGTGCAAAGAAAGTTCATAACATTCAAGAAGCTAAAATTATGGGTCAAGTGGAAAGGACCACCCCTAGAATTTATGTTGCACTAGAGGATCACTAAGAAAATCATCAATCAATGGTAGTTGAATTTGAAGATAAGATTGCTAATCAATCTATTTCTATTTTAATTGACCTTGGATCTACTCACAATTATATCAGTCCTAAAATGGTTGAGGTTTGTGCTTTTAAGAAAACCAAGCATCTTAAATCATGGTTAGTCCAACTAGCCACAAAAACCAAGAGAAAATTTAGTGAGATGGTGGATAAATGTCCATTATAAATGGTTTGACTATTCACCTATGCAAATATGAATATTTTTCCACTTGGTTCATACGATATACGATATTCTGATTGGAATAGACTGGTTGGAAGCACATGGAGTTAAACTTGACTGCTACAATAAAAATTTTGAGTGCATTGATGATAAAGGAAACCCAAAGGTTGTAACAAGAGTTTCAAAGGAAATTTATGCTAGGAATGTTTCAACAATGTAGCTGAAGAAGTTCTATAGTGAAGGTTGTCAATTGTATGTAGCTCATGTATTGGACAAAACAGAAAATGAAATGCCCCAATTGGGGGACCTTCATGTGCTACAAGAATTTAAGGATGCGTTTCCTGAGGAAATTCCAGGACTTCCTCCAAAAAGGGACATTCATTTCACCATTGAATTTGTGCCAGGAGCTACACCAGTGTCCAAGGAACCTTATAGGATGAGTACACGAGAGTTATTAGTGCTGAAAATGAAATTGCAATAATTATTGGAAAATAAGTACATAAGACCAAGTGTGTCTCCATGGGGAGAACCTATATTATTTGTCAAAAAGAAAGATGGTACGCTCGGGTTATGTATTGGTTATAGGAAACTGAACAAAGTGATGGTGAAAAACAAGTACCCATTGCCTCAAATTGATGACCTTTTTTATCAAATGAGAGGGAAAATGTATTTTCAAAGATATACTTTAGGTTTGGTTACTGATAGGTAAAGATCAAGGAAGAAGAAATTAAAAAAAATAGCCTTTAGAAGAAGGTATGGACATTATGAATTTGTAGTGGTGCAATTTTTTCTCACTCATGCACCAACTACATTCATGTGTCTCATGAATAATATTTTCAATAGGTATTTGGACAATTTTGTTCTTGTTTTTCTAGATGAGATTCTCATTTACTCTAAGAATGAATGTTCCATATTTACGTGAGAACGAAATGAAAGAAATGATATAGAATCATAAACACAGACATATTGCAAGGAAAATAAAGATACAATAAATAAATATTCTATTAATGGTGGAAGTAGAATAGACTGTACAATAAAGAAACTAGAATGGTGGTAGCTATCTATGAGAAGAGATGTGGTTGATACGCTCATTCATGCCAAGATAAATAAAAAATAAGTCCAAAAGGGCCTATTTATAATAATCTTGAGGGAGAGAACCATAAAATTCCAAAAAAGAACTCTAGAAGATGAACCATCATAAAGTTTGCGGCCCAAGGTGGTTAGTTGAATAGTCAATTTCTCGGGGTCATAACATTTGCTTATGATATTCGATTTAGGAGATCGATAGCTTGTTGAAAAGGTATATATGATATTTACATGTTTCAAATAGGAATAAAAGGATATAATTAGTAACCATTTTCCCCGTAAATCTCCAAAAAATGTTGTTTAGAGCCTCAAAACAACCCCAAATGTTTAGGACCTAAAAACCCGTAGAAAAATTACTAGGAAACTGCAAAAATAAACAATTATTTTGAGTGAGTCAAATAGGTGGGTGGCCACCAATATCCATATGGATCAATCCTCCCCCATTAGGAAGAAATGGTATCCATTACATTAAATCCCGTATCTTATCTCGAACTATGTGTTGAGTTGGTCTCCTGGTGCGACATTCGCTAAAATGAAAAGGATGCCTTTCTTTGACATCCCGAGAGGTTGTAATTGCTATTGATGGATGCACTAGAGTTGTTCAAGAATTATGGTTTCCTTATTATCCTTTGTATGAAATGTCTTGAATGATTTATTTTTGCATGAGCACCTTGAATATGTGGCCTTGCACTGTAGATATACTCGAATTGATGAGGGAACACTGAATTTGTGTTATTCTTGTTTCTGCTGAGCAGAGGGACCCTATGCAGAGGGTGTAGAGGTATCTTTGATATGATGTTCTCCTTCATAGGAAATTGTGAAGAGGGATAATTTCCGAGTGTGGGATATTATCTTCTTTCCCAATGAGACTATGGTAGGTGCAACTATCTATGGTATCCGATAGATTTCTCCTCCTAATATGACAATGACACTATGAGGTAATGACTCATATACATCATGATGCTTCCACATATATGGTTCTCCTAAAATAACATCACATAATTAAAGTGGGCCCACATCACATAGTACCTCGTCTTTGAATGAATTGATGCCATATGGTAAGAGACAATGATGAATGACTTGGATGCCTCATCCTTGTATTAGCCAATCGATGTTGTATGGTTGCGGGTGTGGTGTTCTCCATAGCTCCAATATATTTATGAATTCTGCTAAGATCAAGTTATTTTAGTTTCCTTTGTCAACAACAAAACGTAGTAAGATTCCCTTCACCCACATCTACGAGTGGAAGAGGCGGTCCTATGCTTCTGGCTCTTCAAGTTCCTCTAGTTAAATATGTGTGGTAGCAACAGTGACATTGGGTTATGCATCAATGATCCTCTTCCCCTTGTCCTGACCATGACATTGGGTTCTGAATCAGAATCATGATATGATTTTGAAGATTTGATCTTGGCCACCAAAACTGCTTTGAGCGACATTCATTAGTGTTGTGCCAGGGGATTTTGTGGAACTCGCACCACTTCCCAGTGTGCTTCTTTGTATTTCCATTACCATTGTTTTCTTGTGGATGGGACTGGTTATCCTTTCACTGTCTTGTGTTCTGCGATCCATGGTTTCCCTTTCCATGCTTCGATGGTGGATTCACAGGTCCAAATTCTTGCTTGTTCTTTGATAAAATTTCTCCTCGATTTTGACAACATACCGGTAGGAAACTCCCTATGAAGATATGTCAAGGAAGTCCATCTATGTTTCTATGTACCGATGTAGGCCGCTGTGATATTTCAGTACCAAGTGACGTTTAAAGTACTTGATACCCAGCTTTGTACACAAGGCATGAAAGTTGTTGGTGTACTCCAACACCATCTGGTCCCTCTCTTAATGCAGAATGGTCCATTTTGTGTACTGGTCATCATAGTTTCCCATAGGGTAATATTGTTCCTTAACGACATCTATAAAAGAGGCCCAAGTGAGATTGGCCTCAAACATTCTAGAATTGTCAGATGAGTTTTGATCACAATAAGTTTACCACCAATTTTGACATGGGGGGCGACCTTGAGGAACACAAAGGTGATATTTTTCCCGTTGAAAAAATTGTGGATAGAGAAATACCCTTTTAGAACATTCAATCACTTATCTAGTGAATCAACATTGATATGGATTTTAAATAAGGGAATATGAAAGTTATCTTGTACCTTGAAGTGATTTGAATCCTTGAAATGACTGTTCGTTAAAGGTGCATCTACCGTTGTTGGAATTTGTCGAAGGATCTGGGAAAAATGATCCATTATCTCGTTCCTCTATCATGCGAGAGATTCGTCGAACAAAAACTTGATAGGATATCCCGCTCCATTGTCTCTCTTTTATTTCACCATGGGAGGCCATTTGGGGTAGTGAGAGTGATCTTCCCCAAGTGAAACTAGTTCGAAACCCAACTCTCTATACCCTGACCTCGTCGGGGACATACACCGAGAAACAATCAAAGAACATATTGCTTTGATACCACTGATCCATATTTATGTGAGAACGAAATGAAAGAACTAATATAGAATCATGAACACGTAAATATTGCAACAAAAACAAAGATACATTAAATACATATTCTATTAAATTGTGGAAATAGAACAAAATGTACAATAAAGCAGCTAGAATGGTGGTATCTATTTCTGAGAAGAGATGTGTCTGCTACACTCATTGGTGCCAAGATGAATACAAACAGAGAAAAAAATGGCCTATTTATAATAATCATGAAGGATAGAACCCTAAACGTCGAAAAAATAACTCTAGAAGATGAACCTTCATAAAATTTTTGACCCCAAGGTGGTTAGTTGAACAATCAACTTCCCCGGGGTCATAAATTTTGCATACAACCTCCGATTTGGGAGCTCGATATCTCATTGGAAATTTCTATCCAAGATTTACATCTTTCAAGTGGGCACAAATACATTTCATTGGCAATCATTTAGCTCCCCGAATTGCCAAAAAACGTCGTTTAGGGACTCAAAACGACCCTAGAAGTTTAGGACCTGAAAAACCATAGAAAAATTACTAGGAAACTGCCAAAATGGACAATTATTTTGAGCCAATGGAATAGGTTGGTGGCCACCAATATCCATCTGGATCAATGAAGAACACTTGATAATGGATTTTAAATTTCTAAGGGAGCATAAGTTGTATGCAATTATAAGAAAATGTGACTTACAAAACTAAAATTCATTATTTCAGTCACATTATTTCAGAAGAAGGAATATCAATGGATTTGGAAAATGTTGAAGCCATCATGAATTGGAAAACTCCAAAGAATGTAACATATGTGAGATATTTTATGGTTCTTTCTAGTTATTATAGGAAATTCATTGAAGGATTATCCAAGCTTGCTCACCTAATCACTTCTTTACAAAACAAGGGAATACAATTTGAATGGCCACTAAAATGTGAAGAGGCTTTTAGATGTTGAAGAAGCTTCTCACAAGTGCCCCAATTCTGAAAATTGAAGACCTAGAAAAATATTGTGTGGTGTGTATAGATTCATGTAAAAAAGGACTTGGAGGAGTTTTTGTGCAAGAAAACCATGTGGTGTGTTATGAGTCTAGAAAACTGAAAGAGTAGGAAAATAATTATGCCACCCATAACTTGGAACTTGCAGCCATAGTGCATTCTTTAAGAAAGAAGAGACACTATTTAATGGGAATAAAATTTGAGTTAAGAACAAACTACCATGGTTTGAAATATTTGTTTTAGTAGCCAACATTGAATTCCTAGCAATCTGGATGGCTGAAATTTTTATGTGAATTTGATTTTGAAATCAAACACATAAAAGGAAAATAAAATAAAGTGGATGATGCAATCGATAGAAAAGTGCAAGAAATGCATGTGCTATCCATCATCAACATTTTCCAATGAGATTTAAGACAACATATTGTTAATTCTCTTGTTGAAGATGAACTGCATGTGCAAATTAAAGGTAAATACAACATAAGATTTTAGAAAAGAGGTAGGATGGCTATCATTTGGAAGAGGATGTAATTTTCATTTATAAAAACATAATTTGTATTTCAAATGTGGTAGACTTAAGGAGAATTTTTATGGATGAAATCCATAAAACGAAATATTATTCTCACCCATTATATCAGAATACAATTTCCACAGGAATGACGCAATATTTTTGGCTATGGATGAAAAGAGACATTGCTGAATATAGTTCCAAGTGCATGAAATGTCAGCAAATAAAAATTGAGAATCAACACCCAACATGTTTGTTGCATCCTTTTCCAATTCCAGAATGGAAATGAGGAATAATTTCCATGGATTTTATTAGAGGTTTTCCAATGACTATGAAACAACATGAGTCTATCATGGTTTTTGTGGATAAATTGTCCAAATAAGCACACTTTGTACCAGTTAAATATACAAATAAAAGATATGCCATTGCAAATGTTTTTATGAAATAAATTTTTAGATTGCATGGGTTTCCAAAAGCAATGATTTCATATAGGTATACCAAATTTACTTCAAATTCGTAGAAAAGTCTCTTTGCATATTTCAATACACAACTAAAATTTAGCACTACTTACCATCCATAAACATATGAACAAATTGAAAGGGTAAATTAGGTTCTCGAAGACATGCTTTGCATGCATGTGATGGAAAAACTAACCAAGTGGGAATATTATCTATACTTGGTGAAGTTTTCATATAACAACGGGAAACAAGATTCATTGGTAATGAGTTCATTTGAGGCTTTGTATGGAAAAAAGTCCATAACACTAGTGACATGGGATAATCCAGTAAACAAGATTGTACCTGGGCCAAAATTGATTAAGGAAATGGAACACGAGGTTGCAATGATTATGCAAAATTTAAAGGAATACCAATATAGACAGAAAATATATGTAGATAAGAATAGAGTGCACAAAGAATTCAATGTTGGGGATCATGTTTACCTTAGAGTGAGGCCAAGGAAGAGTTCCTTGAAACTTGGAAGTTGTGCCAATATGTCCCCAAGATATTGTGGCCCATTTGAAGCGCTTCAAAGAATAGGGCCAGTTACATATACAATTGCATTTCTTTCTAATACTAAAGCTCATAATGTTTTTCATGTTTCATTGCTTAAGATATATGTACATGATCCTAACCATGTGATTGAATGGGATTTAATTCAGGTGGAACCCAAGGGAGAGTTCCAAATGGAGACACTATACATTTTAGACAAGAAGGTAACATTGCTCTAGAATTGATCCATTAGACAGGTAAATACTTGCAATGGAAGAATTTCGCTCCCAATGAGGCTACATGAGAGTTGGAGGATGCCATGAAAGAGGCATATCAAATTTTGTTCTGATTTTGAGCAAACAACGAGAACAATGTTATTCCAAGGGGGAGGGGATTGTAATACCCCCAATTTTTACTTGGAATGTATTTAATCAAAATGATGTAAATGACATAAGTATGTTAGTATGGATTCCTAGTGCGGAGCTCAAGGCCAAGGTCTGATTAGTGAATGGCTAGGCATGTACGATGCATATATTTTATTAGATGATATGAATGAATTATCATGCCATTTCGAAATGTATGTAAACATTATGTTGCAAATTAATAAAATGATCCAATATGTCTGTGTAAAGAGAAATAGAGGAGCTATGATGCCACCATAGGGGAAGAGGAAAGGGGGCCTATGGGAAACTAAATCCTATGTTGCCAAGTTTCAAGCTCGGAACTCATCCAAAATTCTTCCTTGTGCTTTAAATTATCTAATTAATTTTTTTTGACTATTAACCCAATCATTGAATGCATATGTGGGGTTAGTGGGAAAAATTCAGTTCATGTAGTTATTGAAGCATGGGGGATGGTGACAGTTTTATTATCTATTAGGAGTATTTTTCTTCTATGGTGAGAAGCTATATCAGTTGAATTTTCACCATATTATCATGTCCATTGGATTAAAAACTCTTTTGTGTAGAAATTGAAACTATGATACCATGTGGAAATACATGATAAAGATCTAACTACAAGATATTTCTCACAAGCATGCATAAGAAAAATAGAGAGAGGAATAATGAGACTGAACACAAGAGAAAGTGAATAATGATTGGAGAATATTAAATGTATTATTGATCAACATTAGTGTACATAAATAATACATTTTTGAGAGGTAAAATCGAGTTTCTAAGGATATAACTCATGCTAGCTCATAAAGCAGGCTTACTAAATATGATAAACCCCCATAGGTGACTAAATCACTTTCCAAATCCGTCCAAGAGCTCATGAATTGGCTAAAGCATGAGTGAGTGATGATGAGTGATGGAAAATATTACTAATCATGGATTCTGGAGAGAAAATCATGGAGGATGTGTTGGCCACAAAAGATAGCAGTTGCCTAGTTGACTATCTTTACCTTATCCATTGAAAAGAAGGAAAATCAGTCTAAAGGAAGAAAAAGACGTGAAGGCACAATTTCTAATAAGGGAAGTCCAAATAGTTTGTAGAATCTATCGAGAATCAATATAAATACACTCATGGGGTAAATATGACAAGTATTGACCAAGTGGTGCAAGTGGAGGCCAACTACCTATTCTAGAACATAGGATATTAACAAAAATGATTAATTATTTTATCCCAAGGAGTGGGTATATAATATTCTAAAATTTTGATCATTCTCTCGTGCATGTTTCTATATTGTACGTAGATTTTTTCCTATTGCTTTTCATGTCCATTACAAAACTACGTTGAACCCATAAATTCAATTTGGAGACAGGGGCTAAATCTTGGAAGAAAATATAGATGGCTTCATAGGAGTAGAGAGTTTGGGTAAGCTAGGAACCCTTACCCATTGAGTTCTACCACCCATGGATGTTTGAGAAGCCATAGTTGATGGTACATGAGGTTGTTAACATCATATAATAGATAGGGATCTTACTGCACACATTTGTAAGCACTATAAGGGTTGGATTCCCTGAGGGAATTGTGGATTGGTGAAGGGGAATGCCTTCCTTGTGTTATGTGGGGAATTTGTTGGGAATTCCATGGTTGTGATGGCTTAGTGAGATATATGTAGATCTTCATATGAGTTTTGGATAAGCATGGCGAGTAAAAATGGTCGTGGGATAACAGAGAGAATCCTGTAGGTTTTTCCTTCATCTTGGTGGCCTGATAGCCCAGCTTGGGGGTGGCCTCTCAGTAGAAAGAGTATATGCTGGACATAGTGCCATTGGTTGGGTGTAAAATCACTCTTAATAGCCAATTGTTTGGATATTCTTTGTTTAAATATAAGTATTCTCTCTTGTATTTGATGTGCAATAATTTTATTGATGTTCCGATGGCAATTATGCTTGTAAATCCATGCTATGTGTGGATTGATTTATTTTTCGCTATGTATTTTTATTTACATATCTGCACATACATTTTAGATGTTATAAATTTGTAATTATGTCACTGTGAAAAATTTTGAGGGTACGCATTAGTTAATGTCTCCTCTCATGAGTCAGATTGAGGGATGGGGAAATGTCATAAATTTTTGCAAGGACCATGGAATTCACAAGAAATTAACAACTAGATACACACCTTAACAAAATCAGGTGGATCAAAGAAAAAATAGAACAATCATGGAGATGTAAAGAAGCATGTTGAAAGAAAAACATTTGTCAAATGAATATTGGGATGAAGTTGTAACATGTGCAACATATATTATGAATATATGTACCACTAAAAGTGTCATTAATATGATTTTAGAAGAAGCATGGAGTGGAAGAAAACAAAATTTTGTGCATATGAGAATATTTGTATGTGTGGCATATGCACATGTTCGAGATGAATTGAGAAAAAATTGGACAATAAAGGAGAAAGATGCATATTTTTAGGATATAGTGAAGAACCAAAGGCATATAAACTATATAATCCAATAACCAAAAGGGTAATAATAAATAGAGATGTGCAATTCATAGAAGAGTAAGTATGAGATGGAAACTTAGAGAAAGCAATGAATGTAATGGAAATATTTCCACAAGAATATAGAGAAGAATTAATACTAGTAGGAATTCCTTTAAATGTGATTCCTCCCACTCCCACTCAAGCTCAAAAAAGTGGTATTCAAGTGTCACCTTCAAAAATCACAAGGAAAGGTACTCCACTTATTAAAAGAAGCACATCTTCAAGTGCACAGCAAACACCAACAACAATAACTCATAGGGAAATCCCATCAAGTCCACATTCTACAAGTTCAACTGATATGTCAAACCACATACTAGAAATATAGAGGAGGCATAACATCATAAGTTTAAGACATATTTATGAGAAAAATGAAGAGGAGAATAATGCAGGTTAGAATTCTCTTTTTGCATTATATTTACATGTTGATGATCCTATTCATTTTGAAGATGCAATTAACATGAAAAATGGGTGAATGCAATGGATGAAGAAATCAATGCAATTGGAAATAATCAAACATGGGATTTAGTGAGACTTCCAAAAGACAAGGATGTCATAGGAGTGAAGTGGGTTTACAAAACAAAATTAAATGTAAACGGTGATGTGCAAAACCTAAAGCAAGGATAGTAGCTAAGGGATATTCACACGGGGTCTTCACTTAGTGAAACCATGCCATAGCACGTTCATTCATGGAATATGAAACAATACCCCTATTTTAAAAAAATATTGGAAAATACCTCCCAAAACCATTTTTTAAAACCCCCTCCCAATATGCCTTCCCAATTTAAAAAACCCCTATTTTCACTATATATTGCATGTATCCATTTTTTCATTTACATTTTTTTATACCCCTTTATATTTCTACCTAGTATATTGACATGATACTCCACATGCATTCTACAATGCACCTTTATTCTTTCGATGTATATTGTGGATGCATATTACTTCACCCAAAATGGTCAACATCACAGAGACCACAATCCTTTCCTAAATTAACACTAGTTTGTCACTCTTCCTTTGACCTTTTTCCTATCAACAAGGGACAGTCACATCAAGGTTCTACATGATGTCCAAAACATAGCTAAACACTCACTACTTGACACTACTTGACTATTTTTTAAAAGAAAGAGCAAAAACACCAAACGCTTCATAAAAATCAAAGTATATATACAAAAATATTGCAAAAATCGATTGACAAATAGAGATCTTTTTTTAATCTTTTTCCTCTCAACAATGGATAGTCACATCAAGGTTCTACATGATGTCCAAAACATGGCTAAACACTCAATATTAACATCAAAAACCCTAAAACCATTCCCAATAACATAAGCAACTCTCAACTTGTAGTCTAAAAGTTTTCCAGCCCATTTAGTGAGTGGTGTGGCCACTATGATAATTTGACAACATGAATCTAAAAAAGCTCAGAGAAATTTATAAAGGTGGTTGGAGAATTAATCCCGTAGTTGAAAACTGCACATGGATGGGGAATACATAGATATTTGGTTGTAGTTTTTTCCTAAAAAAGGAAAATGGGTATGTTTCATGTAACATGCATCAGATACTAGGGAAATAAAATACCTGAAGCATTAAAACCGTTAACAAAGAGTATCAGACAATGGGAGATATATGTCTATGCTTGTAAAGTGGATAGGAAACAACATGTCAAAAATTCCATTCTAATATCATGATCAAAATGAAAATGAAATAAATTTGCAGGTCTACCACCAGTTGTGATACCAAATGTGCCACCCTTGTGTGTAGGATTCGTGGCTCTGATCCAAATCCACCAAGATCCACCTAGAATCTACCATGGAAGTAGATCCCTTGGAGAAGGAAATGGAACCTGAGCCTATGAAACAAATCCCATGAAAAATGAAGTGGATCCTGAAATTTTGAAATAGATCCCAAAACTTCCAGTTCTTTATTGACCCACTGATCCCCCCAAAAGTTGTTTTTTAATGGAAATAATTCCAAAACTAGAGTCCTAAAGGTTAAAACCATAAACCATAAAGAATACAATTCCTTCTTAACAAACGGTGTCAAAGAAAATGCAACTGCATGAATATGCAATCCAAGATGATCATGTTAGTCTTTAATGCATCAGATACAGAGTCTCTGAATTATATTTTCCAGAATTACTAGCCTTGTCATATGAGGACAAGGACTTGCAAGGCTTTTTATTTGTCCAACTTGAATCAATGTCACAATTTACATATATTAGACAATTCCTTGAAATCTTTGCGACAAAAACATACTCAAACAAATCTAAGATGTTTATTTTATATCAAAAGCATGCATGCTAATTCTAAAATATATATCCTTCATCAATCATCACAAATAGGATAGTCTAAATACAATAGACTATGTTAAGCTTCTACCGATAATAATAGAAATTTCACATTAAAACCTTCAGAATTGATAATAAAAAAAATTTACACTATTTCTTATTATACTATTAACTGAGGACCCGTAATACTTTCACTGAGCAATGACATTAATTAAGTCCAATTTTTATATTAATTCCAAAAGAAAATCGTCATAAATAGGATACAGTCTAAAGAGTCTAGGAATATTACCTATGAGTTATAGTACTTAGTTGCAACCTTCTTCTCTTCAATGGGATTGACAGGATTTCTAAAATCTACTGTCGGCCCTTCAGTTGAGAAAATAACAAAACCAATTGCCCTGCTAAATATCACATTATAAGAAAAGGCATTAATAAAGTTGTTATTTGACAATATAATAGTAACAAAGACATTCAAAAAGACATCTAAAATCCACAAACATATTTGATTGCAATATTAGCTATGTGACCATCCATATGAAACAATATTACAGTGACAGTCTTAAAAAAATGGATTCTCAACAATCCAAGCATGCGGTTTTGGTTTATTGATTTCATTTTTTTATTGCTTCTTTTGCAGTGGTTTTTGTGCTCCTTTTGACATTAAGGCATTCACCTCTGAGTTGAAAAATAAGTTGTAGGCCCAATGTCGAGGAAAGGCTTAAACTGACTTTACTCAAGCAGTGAAAGAGATATGTGAGGAGAATGATGATAAATGTACAAAGAAAGAGGAATTTATGCCAGAGATTGATGATGGGAAATCTAGATCATGTATTGATGAAATCTTAAAGGATTTTGCAGAGAAAGTATAGTTTACAAAAAATGATAAAATGCAAGAAGCAACTGATGAGTCAGAGGAAATGTTGAAAATGAAAAAAGATACATCTAATTAAATGCATTATGAGACTTTTTCCAAGAAACATAATATTAAGAGGGAAGTACATAGGTAGGAAAATTGGAAAAATACACATGGGGTATAGGTGAGAATAAGAAAAAGCCTGCTACATCCCTGATATCGTCAGATAAGAAAGACAGGAAGATGCTCAATTTAGTTCAGGTTGGGCTTAAAAAGAAAAGTTCATTATAAACATCTAAATCCGACAATATGAGGTCCATACCAAAGATAAAGAATCCTACAAGCAATTTTGAGGACCATTTGAGGTCTGATGTTGCTGGTGCAGTGCCTACAAGCCATTTTGAGAACCATTTGAGGTCTAATGTTTCTGGTGCAGTATCTTTAATAACTGAGCCAGAGTTGAAGACAACAAAGAGAGATTTTAGAAGGTCATCAGAGAGTGAAAGTAATATTCATAATGATGGAGACAATATTTTGAATTTGTCTTCTTATCTTGAAGAAATTAGGATACAATCACCACATACATGCATTATTTCAGAGCAGACCATGAGTGAAAAGCAGTTTGGTCAGAAAAGGAAAAGCATAGAAAACTAAATTATAGGTTCTCGATTAGGGCCTGAAAGTGAGTTCCTATATCGTAGAAAAGCAGTGACAAATAACATTTTCCTTTTAAATTTTCCATAAATGCAACGTCATCATCCTTGGAATCTGATTGAGATTTTTCTCACTTATCCTCTTGCAAGAGTTGTACTTGATCAAATTACATGATTTTGGAGCAATATTTAACATGTCCACAATCGCAGTAAAGGAATTTAGTAAGCTATTAAAAGTAATTGATTTGAACACTTTTTATTCAAGAGTCTCACATGCTATAAGCTGATGAATTTTTAAGGTATGCCATGGAACCTCCTTCTAGCAACTTTAATGACAAAAACTTGTTTTTAAGATGTAAAATCTTTGTTTCATTGACATCTTCGTGAAATTGATATATTATCAATCTCATCATAAACTAACATCAATATTAACCAAATCCCTTCACAAATATTCATCACATTTAGCTTGACTTGCAGTACGTGTGTTATTCGGTGTTGTCCCTTTGTAGGATATTATATCCCATATTTTCATAAATTTAAACAGGGTTGTTATTTTGGATTTAATTACAAGATACTTTTTCCCAGTTAATTTATGCCTTCAGTCATTAACATGGTTTGTGATTCCATCTTCTTGGATTCAACTCTAAAACCCTTCCACACAATTGCTATGGTCAGGCCTATCTAGATTAAAAGACAGACTAGCAAACAACAACAAAATTAGGGCTTGTAAAATTAAATAGATTTACTTGAAATTATGGACATCAAAGAATAGTATTCTGTTTGGTAGAAATTTCACATAAAAATTTAGCCCTCTTATTCAACAAACAATGTGCCTCCTCTCCTATTGCTACTCCTTCAAGTTCTGTGACTATTAGAGAAGAGGCCAGCACAATCCTCTCCTATCAGAAGTGATCTGATAACTGAATAATGAATGGTACTCAAACTAAAATCATGTTCCTAAAATATATTATTTATGTGCAACAAAGTCCATAAATGTACATTATTATTATTATATCTAGCAACTAATTTAGAAAATATTGTCCTTGATCGGTTTAAAACTTTAACCATGTCAGGGATATTGCATAATTTGAATGAATTTCCTTTATAATTATTATTCGTCAAGCATATTATCACCACTAAATCTCTTAATAGTAAATACATTGCAAGTACTTGACACCAATAGCTTTACCTAAATTGTAAATCTTTTGGAGTTTGTGACGCCTCAGAAAAAATATGAGCAGGTGAACCCAATTCCCAAGGAGAAGAAAAAACTATCCCTCCTTGTCATAAAAGAGCTCCATGCCTCAACTCTCCCTCGATTTCCTTTTCTTCCGGACAAAGGATATCATTCTTGTTAAGGATCTTGCATAATTTGAATGAATTGATTCAATAATTATTATTCATAAAGCCTATTAACACCACTAAATTCCTTAATATATTGTTAGGGCTTGAACCCATTTTATCTTTAACTAATTGTAAAGCTTTAAGATTTTCTAACACCTTAGATTCCTGGTCACAAAAGAGCTCCTTGCCCTGGCCCTCCCTAGGTTTTCTTTTCTTTTGGATAGCTGATGAGTCAGAGGAGATTTTGAAAATGAAAAAAAGATACATCTATTCAAATGCATTATGAGACTTTTTCCAAGAAGCATGATATTAAGCGGGAAGTACATAGGTAGGAAAACTGGCAAAAGAAACATGGGGTAGGTGAGAATAAGAAAAATCCTGCTAGATCCCTGATATCGTCTGATAAGAAATACAAGAAGATGCTCAATTCAATTTAGGTTGGGCTTAAAAAGCGCAGTTCATTATCAACATCTAAATCCGACAATATGAGGTCCATAGTAAAGATAAAGAAGCCTACAATCCATTTTGAGGACCATTTGAGGTCTGATGTTGCTGGTGCAGTGTCTACAGTCCATTTTGATAACCATTTGAGGCATTAGAGGAATTTTTGGGTCTAAAATGGGCCTCCTAAGGAAAATAATAAAATAATAGTTAAAATAATAAAATAATAGTTAAAATAATAAAATAATATTGATTAATTTTGGAGGAAGAAAGAAAAAAACTACTTTTTGTGTTCGTATTTTCGACATATCTCCCTGTGTTTTTACTCAAATTTCGATCGGGAGAGCTCGTTGGATGCGGAATTTGATTCTGCATCCAACGAGTACCCACACTACATACTTTTGACGGACCCCGCTACCCCAAAAACAAGAAATACCTGAAAAAATGTGATGATGACATCAACATCACGTTTTTTCAGGTATTTCTTGTTTTTGGGTTAGCGGGGTCTATCAAAAGTATGCAGTGTGGGTACTCGTTGGAAGCGGAATCAAATTCCGCATCCAACGAGCTCTCCCGATCGAAATTTGAGTAAAAACACAATGAGATATGTCGAAAATACGAACAAAAAAAGTAGTTTTTTTTAATGACAAATATGTCAATTCAACCATTATGGTTGACTTATTTTATTGAAATTCTATTGGTTCTTGAATTCCAACTCACAAAAACTTATTTTGGCATGTTTTCTTATAAGGCCCATTTTAGACCCCAAATTTCCTCTAATGGTTTGATGTTTCTGGTGCAGTATCTTTAATAATTGAGCCAAAGTTGAAGACAACAAAGAGAGATTTTAAAAGGTCATTAGAGAGTGAAAGAAATATTCATGATGATGGAGACAATATTTTGAGTTTTCCTTCTTATCTTGAAGAGACTAGGATATAATCACCAGATACAGGCATTATTTTAGAGCAGACCATGAGTGAAAAGTAGTTCAATCAGAAAAGGAAAAGCATGGAAAAAGAAATTAGAGGTTCTCGATTAGTGCCTGCAAGTGAGTTCCTAGATCGTAGAAAAATAGTGACAGATAACATTGTTAGCAATTTTAAATCTTTTAAACATGGAAACATTGAAGAGAGCATTCGGGTTTCAAACTATAAAGAAAATTTGAAGGGTGAAAAAGAGTTTGAAAATATTCATGAAAATTATGTTCCTAATTTCAAAGATCATGTGCTTTCCACATTTGTCACTAAAGACAATGAAGATAGGGTAGCTCCAAACACTTCTTTGCATCAGAATTCCATTCTGAAGAAGAAAAGAAAGCTCTTGAAGAAACATAATTCAGGGTTATCAACTCTACCAGAGAGATCAGATAATCAAATAAAGATAAATATTTGAATGGAAGAAGAAAATGTTCTTGAAGTATTATCTGGAGTAGATCATCAAAAGAAAAGGACACAGATCAAGGCAAGGAAACTTAACTTTGATGAACATTTGCATTTGGTAAAAAGGGAAAGAATTGAAGCTGAAGATGAAACCAAGAGAATTGTAGAAGGCTCGAATAAAGGGCAAGTGCCAATGACAATAATGGAGAAAATATGGCATCAAATAATGCTTGTGTGTTAATGAATGCCATTTGAGAACTAATAATATCTTAAGTTCTAACAGTCTTGAAACTGAAGGTGATTTTCCACATGGGAAGATGTCTTCATTTTTTATGGAAAGGCCTATGTGTTTTCCACCAAAGGCTGATAAATATAGTTTGTGAAGTAGCCTAGCGAGTGATGAAGTTTCCCTGCCTCCCTCTAAACGATGTCACTGGGCTCAGGAAGCTGTGCATGCATGTGTTGTAGAGGCTGCAACTGCTTTAGTGGAGCTAATGGCAACTGGCGTGACTTGTACTTTTACATGACCTTTTACATTAATGACATATGTCGAAGGAGGAATAGTAATAATAAAGTAAAGTACAAGTAGAATATACTTTGAATTTACATTCTTTCAACACTCTTATGTGAGACTTAAGTGTTTTTGTATCTGTTAAGTTCACACAAAAGGATTTCCATAGAACTTGAAGAAATCCCTACTCGTATTGTAGCCATTCTTTATCCATTGATATCTGTATCTTGAGGAAAAGGAATCCCTAGCATATGCAGAAAGGGTTTGGAAAGCAGAGAAATCCCTAGCATACGCAACCCAACACAAACACAAAAGATCTGAAGCCCTAGCATGCATATTACCAATGACAAAACTTGAGGAGAACCAACAGCACATGGAAGACACCCAAGACACATGCAAATCTCTTTAAAATTATTCTGAAAGCTAGTGCCAAACAATAACACCCATCTTATGGTAAGTGTTAGGAAAAGAGAACGAAGTATGTAATTAGTAAGTGTTTATATCTGCTTAAGGGTGTGTTGAATTTGCATACTATGTGTTTGGCATAATTGGTCAAAGGAATGAAGTATAATTTCTTATTGACAATTTGTGTTGAGTAGTCCGATTGTACTAATAGCCTATTTGGTATTTATCAGTTCAATATGTATTTGGAATCAATCCATTAGCTGTAATCAACACTACTACAACAAACTATTTCCATTTTTCCATTAACTGTAATCACAAACACTTTTTGTTTTTGAGGTGGCCATCTTTGAGATTATATTGAACTTGGGATTTTAGATGAATCAAATTTATCCTTTTTAGAATGGAATATGATCAGTAAAGAATAACATTTGAGTTGACTATGGATTGACATATCTAACTATAAGTTTAGATCACCATTTCCTTCTTTACAAATTTCAATTGCATAATTAACATTGCATGTAATCACAGACCATAATCCCAGGCCAGGAAAAAGACATCCAAATGTTGCAGAATCCCACAAGCCTCAAAAATATCCCAAGATGTG
>LPNX010745936.1:338626-356193 GCA_001517045.1 Pseudotsuga menziesii
ATGTAGGTATTTTACAAGCCAAACCTCTAAACCAATCCCTGTAGATATATAAAGAAACACATTAGGAATGGACAATTTCGCACAACACATAAGTGTATCTTAGAAAAATGATAAACTAATCTGAACTTCAGAATTTTTGGATGCTCTTCTCTTGGAATATCTCTTGCTTACATGATTAGGGTTTTTGGGTATGGTATGAATTTGTTGCAGCTACAACTGTTTTCCCCAAATTTTTCAAATTTTGGTCCCCCTCATGATTTTAATGTTGTTTTGAATCGTTTGGATCTATTATTTTTGGGGTCATGCTTTAATTTCGGATTATTTTGAAGATTAACTCTCGTCCTATTTTCAGAAGTTGCTTGTGTTTGTAGCAACTGTGGGTCACGGATTTTGGAGTCTGTTTTATTTTACTAGTCAAGGATGATTTGGACCAATTGTCCTTTGTAAAACCGCTGTTTCGGAGGTGAAACAGTTCGGCAGTTGCTAAATTTTAGAGTTTTTCAAACATTTAGCATTTTTATTGATCAGAGCTTGTTGTTTGTTCGTCTTCCACCGTTGCGGCTCCCAAAGCAGCTAAGCACCCAAAATGTAAGTGCTCCACCCACCGATGCCTGTCGGTTTGTGGTCGCATGTCTGTATCCTTTTCTCTTCCTCCGTTGCAGCTGTGCCAATCACTTGTCGTCCGATGTCGATGTCTTTTCAATTTCCGACTGGAAGCTTTCCCGCCCACTTTTTAGTTCATAACTTTTTCAACTCTGATAGGCTTTAAATGGTTTCGGGGTTCCCATCACCTATTGAGACCCACTTATGTGGCTTAAAATAAGTCTACTAGGCCAATGTTTTTGTGTTTCAAGCCCCCGATGAGTTTCCTCTTCCCGCCGTTAGTGAGTTTTTCAAGCCCATGTGTGGACGAGACAGTGGCAACAACACCTGTTAAGGTTCCCAGAACTGGAATGCAGTGCACGGCCTCTCTTGATGATTACTCGTTTTATAGACGTAGTTGTTTTTATTGAAAATACAGTCCCAATGAATGATAGATGTCATTTGATTGCAGATGGAATCAAGAGACTGTTCAGACTACCACGGCGCGAAGGTACAGCTGGGAGATAGGTGGCAGAAGGAAGTTGGGTAGTTTTGGCAAAAGTCGAATCGAAACCTACAGGATCGCAAGGAGGGAAAGTGAGGTAGAAGGAAAAACCAATAGCAACAAAGGCGCATATCTGGAAGGTCTGTTAGTTACTCAGCGGGTCGTGAGTGCGCACAGAAAAGATAAAAAATAGGGATATGAAACGTTTGAGGGACTGAAAGGTCACATGTTTGGGGGCAGCCCAAGCGGTCAACTGTTTTAGTTTAAATATTTGAAAGTTATAACGGAGATGGGATTTTTCCCCTAGAGAAAACTTGTAAACTATAGCTTGTAAGAGGAACTATTTCGTTTTACAACCAAAAATTGAAAATTTTACCTGTTGGAGAAAGTGCTATGTGGAATGTCTCAATGTGATTAAATGAACGATGTTGAATGGGAAGTATTTCGTTTTCGACTGTGTTTCATTAACTGTGAGGATGTTCTAACTTTCTGAACCTATGTTCTTGTCTGAATTTTCTCCAGTACATTCTGTGATGTTTTTTCACTATGAGTAATGGGACTTTTTAACTATTGATGAGTTATCTTACCATGTATACTTTTATTCATGTTTATATGTTTTGGTCATAAGAACATCTATCTGTGATTTTCCATAACACGTGGACAGTGTTGTATTACTCATGAATTAATATCTAGCTCTCTAGAGATAGTTTAGTTAGTAATTTATCTTCTGAAAATGTATGTGATTTAGATGCTTGTGAGTTCTAAGACGAGAGGTAAGAACCTGCGCATCACTTTGTGAATACTCCTGGCATTCTTTATCAAATCTGCATATAGGTAGGCACTTGCATATCATATTTTAAGTAAAAAAAAAAAATACAAAAATACATATGGTGGACCGGGCCGCAACCGGTAAAACCTTTATTTTGTTACTTGACCTACGGTAGCCGGACCACAAACCGAATGGATTCCCTATACCAAACAATCACGGGCTAATTGGGAATGTTGACTGGGGAGAATCCCTTACTGTTGTTGCTTGCGAATTTCCAGGCCTCAACAGAATTTTAGATATGGTGCCTATTCCTTGCATTAACTTGAATACCAAGAGCATATCCATATGGCCCTCTGTGCACTTCCACCCAGAATTATACACCAAACTTATGCAATTTTGAATTTTATGATGTCTTTCTATCAAGCAGTAAATGTTTATGGTTCAATCACTATCAGGTGACTCTGTATGCAGAAGTATTTCTAAGTTTATATTTTTCTCTAATTCTAATGAGTAAAGATTTTGTAAAAAATAAAGCTTATACAGTAAAATTTACATAATACTTAATTGTAGGAGGGTAAAGTGTGAATTGCTTGATGTGATAATTTATGGTGAAAAGTAAATGATGTATTTATCTTATTCATAATTCTTCCCCTTGGTTTCTGACATTTTTTACTTATTTTTTTCTTATGTTTGATAGGCACTATCGATGCATGGCCAAGTGCTGATACTGATAATGAAGATCTTCATAACAATACTCTGACATCAAAATCCATTGAGAAATTTACATCAACATCTAACCCGTCAATATCTAGAGATAGAAATGGTGAAGCTTCCATAACTTATATGCACACTACATATTTTGAATCTCTTATGCCAAAGATTTGGCATTCTGACTATTATATGGAACCAACAATACAAGAGTTAGCAATTAAAGAGAGTGCAGAACCTGACTATTGTTGTCGGGTTAGAGATTTTGTTGTAGGTAGAAGAGGTTATAGATCAGTAAAGTTTGTTGGGGAAACAGATGTTAGATACCTAGACTTGGAGAGTATTATTCAATTCAATAAGTGTGAGATCCTTGTGTACATGGATGAAAGCAAAAAGCCTCCTATAGGCCAGGGTATAAAAAAATCTTCAGAAATATCATTATTAAATGTAAAATGAAAAGACAAAAAGACAGGTCAAGATTTCTTAGAAGGCCTTGAGGTAATTTTTTTTTAGAAAAGTCTAAAACAAGAAACTGAAGAGCAAAGTGTTGAATTTATTTCATATAACACCAGAAAGGGGGAATGGAAATTCCAGGTAAAACATTTCAGAAAATATTGCCATGATGGACTTGAAAACAAGTGAGGAAGGATCGACGCCTTGAAGATTACATTACCCTAGGCCCTGGTTATAGTAGGAAGCATAGCTGGTGTAATGTATATTGCTTGGTGTGTATGTGGGGTTTATTGCAATGGGAAATAAATTGACCATATTGGATACATTTTTTTATGAAAGCAATCTTTGTAGTTTTTTTTCATTGAATTAAAATGATATTAAGGCATCCACAGATTTGGGGTTTATTTGTTTTGGAAATAAATTTGTATCTTATGATTATTGTATAAATGTAATATACTTGCATCATGGAGTTTTACTGAATTGTCTATTGTTGTGCCAAGCCACTATTCTCTCTTTACTTTTTCTTGAAATGGATGCTTCATCCCTACATTGAAATAATTTCCAAATATGTCCTTTTGGGGACTCAAGAACAAATGAAAGGCCAACTACCCAGAAAGGGACATATTTCATTCCATTAATATGTCATGACAATATATGGTTATATTTCATTCCATTGCGATGTAAAGACAAGAGGTATCTGTCAGCCAAAATCACCCATACTTGTATATGGCCCCAACCATGCCACCTAGAGTGGTGTGGGATCTCCCCTGATTCAAACCCTGGTGATGGAATAACAAACCATCATCTTCACACCGGTGAACTAACATACCACTGTCAATTTTCTCAATTTGAAATATCACAAGTTGCCAAATGCATATGGTGCCTTTTATCTGAAATTACTCTTCTTAAACAATCTGAAAAGTTCATGTGCTTTCCTGTGGCCATTTTCCCATGATGGTATGAAATGTGTTTTCGAACAGATCATTGATCATTCAATGGATATTTCATAGACATACTCATACAAGAGGAATCACCGATGAATGGACAGATCTGTTGGAAATAATAATCACTCGCAGATCCGTACCTGACTCTCAGCTAACTTTGTCAGAATCTGTATCAATCAAGATCTTGTCGGCCAGTCTGACAAGAGGGAAGAGTCCATGATTCGGTAATGTAGTCTAGTCAAATTTATTTATGAAGCTAAGTTGTTAGGTAGATATTTATTACAGTCTTTAATGGTGAGTCAGTCGACTCATGTAGAAGCAATTTTCAGGTTTCCTATAAATAGAAGAAGCAAATTGTAAATCAAGTTAGACATAATAGAGAGACAGAGGAACTCAGGGTGAGAAAGGAGAGAAAGAGAAGTTGAAGCTCAAGCTTCCGTGTATGTGATTAAGTCGAAGAGCCGAAGCTCTGTAAAAGGATCAGTCGATGAGCCGACAAGTCTGGACAGACAAGTTCATAATATCTTTGTTATTTCTGCACAGTTATATATATGAAATAGTTTTGTGGTTGAATGCATTTTTATTTTTCCACACATTATTTCCATATTTACTTGTGTAAATGTATTTCACAATTACTGTTGAGTGAAAGATCAAAGAACCCATAAATTTCTCACTCCGTGAAAGTTCCAGGTTTTACGGCACATTGGTCGACTCAAGTCTTCCTACATATTTGGGCATATGTTTTATAAGTTCTTTGGATTTTTTAATGTGTCCATTTTTACTTCATCTTACTCACAGGTGAAAAGCATTTGTAATTTCTTAAGTCTTTTAGACTAAGAAACATACTCTGTAGATTTCGACCAAAGTGAACCGACAAGGTCGGTTGAGTAATCCGACTTGAGAGGTCGAAGAGGCCAGCTGACTTGATAGGTTGAAGAGGTGAGCCGACTTGAGTGGTCGAAGAGGTGAGCCGACTTAGAGGTCGAAGTCAGCAGACTTCGAAGTGACAAGTGGTCGAGGTAAAATCACTCGGTAGAACCGACAAGTAAGTCGAAGTAAATCAGTCGAGTCGAAAGGCCAACCAAAGTTGATAGACTTGTCTAGTCGAGAGATAGACAAGTTTCACTCGACAAGTGAAAAAAAAAAGAGGTCGACGTGAAAATATTTAATTTTTAATATTAACTAAGCGGTAAACTCAAGTTTAGTCGGCTTGGTTTTGGCTAACAAGATCCATAAAATTACTACCATAACGGGAAAAAATGCAACAGTTTGACTTCTGGATTATTTCGTTCTAAAAGTAGTTTTTGGTGTATAAATTTTCATACTAGACAACATAATTTTTGCATTGTAGTTTATCATTTAGCATATGACAACGCGAGCCTGAAAATGAGAGTTGCAATAAGGGAAGAATCCCGAGTGCATTGTCTCTGAATAGGAAATATTTACTGTAAAGTTGGATTGTTTTGTCACAGCCACCAAAGAGTATATCATAGCTTACAAAATACCACCGTGCAGCACAAGGTTTGATTTCCTTCCTTACCTGGAGAAGCTGTGATGCAACCGCTACGGCTCTTGCAGAGAAAACAACCCACTTCTTGTAGAGAAAATGCCCCTTCATGGCCGGCTTGTTCTCCACACCCTGACTTACTTGCTGTGGCTATACCAGGAGTCTCAACCCAACAGTATACCCCACGACTGAGACCAAAGGAAATTTTGATCCCCGGCCATGTATCTCGGCCCAAATGCGAGATAATGGATGTCTTTTTCCCCCGAAGTTCTTCTCTTTGAAACTAACTACTCTACATATAAAGGAAAATAAAGAGTATAATTACCGCTCCCCTGTTTAATTCGTGATGCACAAATCTCAAAATCACATGCTTATTTGAGAAATAGGGCACTGATACATTGATCCGTTACTCACCACAGTGGTCAAACAACACCTATGTTACAACATTGTTGCATCAATCCACTGCAACTACCAGAACAAACCAGACATGCAATAAACCGTCAGATCCAAAACTTAAGAAAAAAATACATAATAATAGAAACCTATTTAAATCCATTCAGTCTCCTTTGACCTTCCCCTTAAAATCTCCAAATAGTTGAAATCATACCAAATCGATCGATTGTGGACTCCTTGAACCGATCTCGCGCCCATTTCTTCCCTAGTCAGGATAAACAAACCCCTCATATATTGCATATTGTTTATTAAAATAAAAAAATCCTTTTAACCCCAAATATATGCCCAATATAATTTTTGATTTTTTTGGTCATTTTTAACCCCCCAATATGAATGAGCCCGATATCATATTGTTCCGTCGGCAATGCCCCCGTGGATATTCACAACAACCTGGGGTTGATTACAATGAGACATTTTCTCTAGCAGCATGCTTAGACAACGTGAATATAATACTTGCAATAGAAGCTCAAAACAAATGGCTAGCTTATCAAATGGATGTAAAATCAAGCTTTTTGAATGGTTATTATGAATAACAAGTTTATGTGGATCAACCACCTGGGTATGATATTTTGGGTCAAGACTTCAGACAAAGTCTACAAGTTCAAGAAAGCACTTGACAGACTCAAGCAAGCCTCAAGCAAGCCCCAAGAGCTTGGTATAGTAGAACTGACTCTTAGATTTTGCAAAATGGCTTCAATAGGTGCACCAACCAGCCTACATTGTATACCAAGATGAATGAGAAAGGTGATATTTTAATTGTTTGTTTGTATGTTGATGACTTAGTATTCACCAGTGATTTAGCAATTGATTTGTTCAAATAAGACATTGAAAATGAATTTGAAATGAATGATTTATGTCTCATTAAATATTTCCTTGGTATTGAGGTGAATCAAAGTGATAATGATATATTCATCTCACAATGGAAGTATCCTAATGACATTTTTGAATAGGTTTAACATGAAAAATTGCAAATAATCTCCAACACCAATTGTCACAATACTAGAATTAAGTAAGGATTATTCCAACATTAATCCAACTTTGTATAAAAGACTTGTTGGTAGCCTCATGTATAATTTAACAACCACAAGACCATATATTATGTATGCAGTTAGTCTCATCTCAAGGTTCATTAAGTCTCCAAAACACTCTCATTGGAAAGTAGGGAAAATATATGTCAGATATGTGAGTTGAGTGAGAAACCATGGTATCCATTATTCAAGGTCAAATGAGTTCAAACTCATATGGTATACAAATAGTGTTTGTTCATGAATCATTGATGATAGAAAGAGCACTTCTGGTTATGTTTTTCATTTTGGAATAGGTGTAGTATCATGGGATTCAAAGAAATAACCATTTATCACTCTTTCATCTGTTGAAGAAAATTATGTATCAACCACATGTGCATCATGTCAAGAAATTTGGATGACAAGAGCTTTACATGATCTCAAGCAAGAATAAAAGGAAGCAACACATATATATTGTGATAATAACTTACCTATAACATTGACAAAGAATCCAATGTTTCACAAGAGAAGCAAAATTATAGACACAAGATATCATTTCATAAGGGAACTAATCAATGATGGAGAAATCTCTTTGGTTTGGGAGGTATTAATATAAATGTGAAGACATTTCAACCAAGGTATTAGGGAGAGAAAAATTTGTATATCAAAGAAATCAATTGGCAATCAAAGATGTAGGAAGTTGTGACTAAGGGGGAGTATTGGAATTAAACCCAACTACCTCTACTAAGTGATCATTACTCCTCCATAAATACATTACCCTCACCCACTGCTAACAATAACCAGCCTGCTGCAGGCCATTTAATGTCACAGCAACAAGCATGTCGCTTGTTGGATCTCAAGATGCTTGAGATCCAAAGGGAGCATGCTTGATTCCGCCCCATTAAATAGAATGCAAAAAGTTGGTTATTTTTCACCCTAAGCCATGCCTAGTCCTTCCTCTTTGCATCTAAAACAATCACGGATTAATACCTGAGAGCCATAAAATTTTATGCTTAGTCTTATCCCTTTGACTTTGCAATGTGGTAGATAGAACAAGTCTCAAGAGCACAATTTTTTTTTTATATACTCATATGTATTCCAGCTTGTTGTATGGTCTGTTAACTTATATATATATATATATATATATTCATGTAGCTGCTGTAGCAACAAGTTTTTGAGTCTTTTTGCTGTAACTATTGTACTAGGAATGAAGTAAATGTAAAAACAATTGCGGCATATCTTTGTGTATTATTTGTGTTAACATTATGCACTATTTTATTTGGTCTCCTCTACCTGTTGCGTTAGTGGGTTAGCTAACATGCATTTCCATATAATATCAATTTCCAATGTTTGAGTGATACACATTATTAATGTACAATGTTTGAGTGATACACATTTTTAGGTTAGTGTTTGGGACTTATATAACCTTAAAAAAAACCTTATTAGGGTTTATATTAGAGTTATATAACCTTATAAATTACATTTGTCTCATTAATAAAGTAGGGTTTATATTAAGGTTATATAACTTTATAAAAAACATTTGCCTTAATAAACTTGAACAAATGAAAAATATGCCTTTCTTTGACATATCGAGCGAGCTGTAATTGCTATTAATGGATGCGCTAGAGCTGTTCAATAATTCTGATTTCTTTGTTATCCTTTGTATGAACTGGTATGAATGATTTATTTCTCGACGATCACCTTGAATGCATGGCCTTGTACTCTATAGGTACTCAATTGGATGAGGGAACACTAAATTTGTGTTCTTCTTATTTCTACTGAGTAGATGGAACCTGTGCAGAGGGTGTGGAGGTATCTGTGATTTGATGTCTCCTTCAGATGCAATTGTGAAGAGGGATAAGTTCCCAATGTGGGATATTATCTTCCTGCCTTGGGAGACTGTGGCATGTGCAACTATATTTGTTATCTGATAGAGTTGTCCTCCCAATGTGACAATGACACTATGAGGTTGTGACTCATATACAACATGACGCTTCCACATATATGGCTGTCCTAAAAGAACATCACAGAATTCAAGTGGCGCCACATCACACAATACCTCATTTTTGAATGGCTTGATTCCATATGGTAAATGACACTGAGGACTGAATCATATGACTCATCCTCATCTTAGCCAACCGATGTTGTATGGTTCCGGGTTTGGTGTTGTTGGTAGCTCCAATATATTGATGAATTCTGCTGATATCAGGTTCTTTTGGCTGCCATTGTTAACAAAAAAATGTAGTGGGATTCCCTTCACCCACATCTACGAGTGGAAGAGGTGCTCCTCTTCCTCTGACTCTTCAGGTTCCTCTAGTTGAATCTATGTGGTAGAAACAGTGACATTGGGTTTTTCATCAACAATCTGCTTCCCCTAGTCCATGGCCATGACATTAGGTTCAGAATCAGAATCGAGATCTGATTCGAAAGATTTGATATTTACCACCAATGACTATTTTGAGCGACATTCATTAGTGTTGTGACATGGGATTTTGTGGAACTCGCACCAATTCCTGATGTCCTTCTTTGTCTTTACATTACCCTTCTTTGCTTGTGGCTGGGAATGGTTGTTCTTTCCCTGTCTCTTGTTTTGCGAGTCAGGGCTTCCCTTCCCTTACTTATGTGGTGGATTTGCAGGTCCAAATTCTTTCTTGTTCTTTTGTTGAAATTTATCCTTGATTTTGACAACATACCGATAGGAAGCTCCCAATGAAGATTTTTCAATTAGGATGTACATCTCTATTTGTATGTAACAATGTAGGAAACTACAATATTTCAGTACCAGGTGCCATTCAGAGTCCTTGATACCCAAATTTATGCGTAAGGTATGAAATTTGTTGATGTAATCTAACACCGTCTGGTCCCTCTCTTGACACATAATGGTCCATTTTATGTATTGGTCATCATAGTTTCCCCACAGGGTAATATTGTTCCTTAATGGCATCTATAAAAGAGGCCCAAGTGGGATTGGCCTCAAACATTCTAGACTTGTCTGATGAGATTTTATCACAATAAGTTTCCCACCAATTTTTGACATGGGGGATGGCCTTGAGGAGTCCAAAGGTGATATTTTTCCTTTCGAAAAAATTGTGGACAGATAAATACCCTTCTAGAACATTTAACCAATTATCTATAGTATCAACATCGATCTCGCCTTCAAATAAAGGAATATCAAAGTTAACTTGTACCTTGAAGGGAGTTTCATCCCTGAAACGATTGCTTGTTGAAGGTGCATCTGTCGTTGCTGGAATTCATCGAAGGATCTGGGTGAAATTATCAACCATATCATTCCTTTGTCGTGTGAGGGATTCCTCGAGCAACAACTTGATAAGATATCCTGCTCTATTGTCTCTCTTTTCTTCCTCTATGGGAGTCCATTTGGGACGGTGAGAGTGATATTCCCTAAGTGAAACTAGTTCGAGACCCAACTCTCTATACCTTGACCTCATCATGGACATACAGTGAGAAACAATCAAAGAGCAAATTGCTCTGATATCACTGATTCAGATTTATGTGACAATTAAATGAAAGAAACGATCTAGATCATAACCACAAACATATTTCACATAAAACAAAGATACAATAAATACATATTCTATTAAATCGTGGAAACAAAACATACTGTATAATAAAGCAACTAGAATGGTGGTAGTTATTTCTGAGAAGAGATGTGGTTGCTACACTCATTTGTGCCAAGATGAATAAAAAATGAGGCAAAAATGACATATTTATAATAATCATGAGGGTGATAACCTTAAACGTCCAAAACATAACTCTAGAAGATGAACTGTTATAAATTTTGTGGCCCCAAGGTGGTTAGTTAAACAATCAACTTCCCGAGGTCATAACTTGTGCATACGATCTTTAATTTGGGTGCTCGATAGCTCCTTGGAAATGTCTATACAATATTTTCACCTTCCTATTGGGGCCAAATGAATATCATTGCAAACTAATTGGATCCCTGAATCACCAAAAAAGTCATTTAGGGCCTCAAAACGGTCCTAAACGTTTAATACCTGAAAACCACAAAAAAATTACTAGGAAACTGAAAAAATGGACAATTATTTTTAGCAAGTGGAATAGGTGGGTGGCCACCGATAACCATATGTATCAATCAATAATAACATGAATAACACTTGAGAATGGATTTGCAATTGCTAAGGGAGCAAAAGTTGTATGCAAAGCTAAGCAAATGTGACTTTTACAAAACTAAAATTCATTATTTGGGTCACATTATTTCAAAAGAAGGAATATTAGTGGATCTCAAAAAGATTGAATCCATCACAAATTGGAAAACTCTAAAGAATGTAACGAATGTGAGATCTTTTACGGGTCTTTCTAGTTATTACAAGAAATTCATTGAAGGGTTCTCCAAGGTTGCTCACCCAATCACTTCTTTACGAAAGGAGGGAATACAATTTGAATGGACACAAAAATGTGAAGAGGCTTTTAGCCGTTGAAGAAGATTCTCACAAGTGCCCGAATTATGAAAATTGAAGACCTAGAAAAATATTTTGTGGTGTGTAGAGATGCTTGTAAAAAAGGACTTGGAGGAGTTCTTATGCAAGACAACCATGTGGTATGTTATGATTCTAGAAAACTGAAAGAGCATGAAAATAATTATGCCACCCATAACATGGAACTTGCATCCATAGTGCATGCTTTAAAAAAGTGGAGACACTATTTGATGGGCATAAAATTTGAGTCAAGAACATATCACCGTGGTTTAAAAAATTTGTTTGAGTAGCCAACAATGAATGCCAAGCAATATAGATGGATAGAATTTTTATGTGATTTTTTTTTGAAATCAAACACATAAAAGGAAAAGAAAGTAAAGTGGATGATGCACTCAATAGAAAAGTGAAAGAAATGCATGTGGTGTCCATCAACATTTTTCAATCAAATTTAAGACAACATATTGTTAATTCTCTTGTTGAAGATGAACTGCATGTGCATATAAAAGGTAAATACAACATAAGATTTTAGAAAAGAGGTATGATGGTTAGCATTTGGAAGGGGATGAAATTTTCATTTATAAAAACATAATTTGTATTCCAAATGTGGCAGACTTAAGGAGAATTGTTATAGATAAAATCCATAAAATGCAATATTCTTATCACCTAGGATATCATAAAACAATTTCCACAACGAGGAAGCAATATTTTTGGCCAAGGATGAAAAGAGACATTGCTGAATATATTTCCAAGTGCATGAAATGTCAGTAAATAAAAGTTGAGCATCAACACCCAACATGTTTGTTGCATTCTTCGCTAATTCAAGAATGCAAATGAGAAATAATTTCCATGGATTTTATTAGTGGTTTTCCAATGATTGTGAAACAACATGATTCTATCATGATTTTTGTGGATAAATTATCCAAATCAACACACTTTGTACAAGTTAAATCTACATATAAAACATATGTCATTGCAAATATTTTTATGAAAGAAAAATTTAGATTGCATGGGTTTCCAAAGTAATAATTTCATATATGGATACCAAATTTACTTCAAATTCCTAGAAAATTATTTTTTCTTATTTGGGTACACAATTGAACTTTAGCACTGCTTACTATACACAAACATATGAAAAAATTGAAAGGGTAAATCATGTTCTTGAAGACATGCTTCACATGCACGTGATGGACAAACCAACCAAGTGGGAAGATTATCTACACTTGGTGGAGTTTTCATACAACAATGGGAAACAAACTTCGTTGGGAATGAGTCCATTTGATGTTTTGTCTCGAAAAAAGTGCATAACACCAGTGACATGGGATAATCCAATAAACATGATTGTACTTGGGACAAAATTGCTTAAAGAAATGGAACATGAGGTTGAAAAGATTCGCAAAATTTAAAGGCAACCCAAGATAGACATAAAATCTATGTAGATAAGAACATAGTGCATAGATAATTCAATGTTGGGGATCATGTTTACTATTAGAGTGAGTCCAAGGAAGAGTTCCTTGAGGCTTGGAAGTTATGCCAAGATGTCCCCAAGATATTGTGGTCCATTTGAAGTGCTTGAAAAAATAGGGGTAGTTTCATATAGAATTGCATTGACTCCTAATAGTAAATCTCATGATGTTTTTCATGTTTCTTTGCTTAAGAAATATGCACATGATCCTAACCATGTGATTTATTGGGAACCCGAGGGAGAGTTCCAAACTAAGCCACTATGCATCCTAGACATGAAGGTAACATCGCTCTAGAATTGAGCCATCAGAGATGTAAAGAGCTGTAATGGAAGCACTTTGGTCCCGATGAGGGTATGTGGGAGTTGGAGGATGCCATGAACGAGGCATACCCATTTTTGTTTTGAATTTGAGCAAGACAATGTTATTCCAAGGGGGAGGGGATTGCATAACCCCCAATTTTGACTTGGAATGTATTTAATCAAAATATGTAAATGATGTAAATATGTGGGTATGGATTCCTGGTGTGGAGCTCAAGGCCAAGGCCTGAATAGTGAATGGTTAGGCATGTATGATGGATATATTATATTGGACTATATGAATGGCCTATCATTCCAATTCGAAATGTATGTAAATATTTGTTGCAAATTAATAAAATGGTCCAAGATGGGTGTGTAAAGAGAACTAAATGAGCTATGATTCTACCGTAGGGGAAGAGGAAAGGGGGCCTATGGGAAACTAAATCCTATGTTTCCAAGTTTCAACCTCAAAACTCATCCAAAATTCTTACTTGTGCTTTAAATTATCCAATTAATTCCTTTTAAATATTAACCTAATCATTGAATGCATATGTGGGGTTGGTGGGAAACAATCAGTTCATGTATTTATTGAAGCATGGGGGTGGTGAGAGTTTTGTTAGCTATTAGGAGTCCTTTTCTTCTATGGTGAAAAACTATGTTAGTTGTCTTTTCACCATCATCTCATATCCCTTGCATTCAACACTCTTTTGATCATTCTCTCATGCATGTTTCTATACACATATGTTTTCCTATTGTTGTTCATGACTATGTTTAACCCATAAATTCAATTTGGAGAAATGGACTGAATTTTGGAAGAAAATATAGATGGATGTAGAGGAGTAGAGAGTTTGGGAAAGCTAGGAACCCTTACCCATTGAGTTTTTCCACCCGTGGATGCTTGAGAAGCCATAGTTGATGGTACAAGAGGTTCTCTAACATCATACAATAGATTGAGATCTTATTGCACACATTGGTAAGCATTGTAAGCGTTGGATTCCCCGAGAATTGTAGATTGGTGAAGGGAAATGCCTTCCTTGTGTTGTGTGGGGAAGTTGGAGGGAATTCCATGGTTGTGATGGATTAGTGAGATATGTGTTCGTGGGCTAAGAGAGAGAATCATGTAGGTGTTTACTTCACCCTAGTGGCCTCATAGCCTAGATTAGGGGTTTCCTCTCAGCATATGATGGATAGAGTGTCAATGGATGGGTGGAAAACCACTCTTAATAGCCAATTGTTTGGATCTTATTTGTTTAAATATAAGTATTCTCTCTTGTATTTGATATGCAATAATTTTATTGATGTTCCTATGACAATTATGCATGTAACTCCATGTTCTGTGTGGATTGATTTATTTTCCACTATGTGTATTTTTATTTACATATCTACACATGCATTTTAGATGTTATAAATTTGTAATTATGTTATGTGCAAAATTTTGAGAGTATGAATCCCTCTCATGATTCGGATTGAGGTATGGGGACATGCCATAAATTTTTGCATGGACCATGAAATTCACAACTAGATACACACCTCAACAAAATAAGGTGGATGAAAGAAAAAATAGAAAAATCAAGGAGATGCCAAGAAGTATGTTGAAAGCAAAACATTTGTCAAATGAATATGGGATGGATTTGTAGCATGTGCAACACATATTATTAATAGATGTCCCATTAAAAGTGTCACTAATATGATTTCAGAAGAATCATGTAGTGGAAGAAAACAAAATATTATGCATATGAGAGTATTTGGATCACATTTGGATGTGTAGCATATGCACATGTCACACATGAATTGAAAAAAAATTGGATAATAAAGGAGAAAGATGCATATTTATATGGGATATAGTGAAGAATCAAAGGCATATAAGCTATATAATCCAATAACTAAAAGAGTAATAATCAAAAGAAATGTAAGCTTAGAGAAAACAATGAATGCAATGGAAATATTTACACAAGAAGATAGAGAAGAATTAATACGAGCATGAATTATTTTAAAGGTGATTCCTCCCACTCCCACTCAAGCTAAACAAAGTGGTCCTCAAGTGTCACCTTCAACAAGAACAAGGGAAACTCCACTTATTAAAATAAGCACATATTCAAGTGTAAAACAAACACTATCAACAATAAGCACTCATAGTGCAGGCCCATCAAGTCCACATTCTACAAGTTCAAGTGATATGTCAAACCCCACACTAGCAATCTTGAGGAGGAAAAATATCATAAGTTTAAGAAATATTTATGAGAAAAATGAAGGGGAGAATAACTCAAGTTAAAATTTTCTTTTTGCATTATGTTTACATGTTGACGATCCTATTCATTTTGAAGATGCAATTAAACATGAAAATTGATGAATGCAATCGATGAAGAAATAAATGCAATTGAAAAGAATCAAACATGGGATTTAGTGAGCCTTCCAAAAGACAAGGATTCCAAATCAATGCAATTGAAAAGAATCAAACATGGGATTTAGTGAGCCTTCTAAAAGACAAGGATGTCATAGGAGTGAAGTGGGTTTACAAAACCAAATTAAATGTAAATGGTGATGTGCAAAAACTTAAAGCAAAGATAGAATATAAGGGATATTCACAACAACATGGGGTTGATTACAATGGCACAGTTGGTCTAGGTAGAGGGTTGATTACAATGACACATTTTCTCTAGTAGCATACCTAGACATGGTGAGAATAATACTTGCAATAGAAGCTCAAAACAAATGGTCAATTTATCAAAGGGATGTAAAATCAACCTCTTCCAATGGTTATATTGAATAAGAAGTTTATGTGGAGAAACCACCTCGGTATGAGATTTTGGGTCAAGAAGGCAAAGTCTTCAAACTCAATAAAGCAATTTATGGACTCAATCAATCCCCAAGAGCTTGGTATATTAGAATTGACTCTTATTTTTTCCATAATGGCTTCAATATGCAAAGAGCCTATTGTATACCAAGATGAATGAGAAAGGTGAGGTTTGAATTGTTTGTTTGTATGTTGATGACTTGATTTAGTAATTCATTCAATTGATTTGTTCAAATGAGACATGGAAAATGAATTTTAAATGAGTGATGTAGGTCTCATGAAGTATTTCCTTGGTATTGAAGTGAATCAAAGTGATAATGGTATATTCATCTCACAATCTAAGTATGCTGATGACATTTGAAGAGGTTTAACATGAAAAATTGTAAATAAGCTAGACAACACCAATTGTCACACGACTAGAATTAAGTAAATATGATATAGGATCCAACATTGATCAAACTTTGTATAAAAGACTTGTTGGTAGCTTCATGTATAATTTAACATCCACAAGACCAGATATTATGTATGTATGACGTTAGTCTTGTCTCAAGGTTCATGGAGTCTCCAAAAGTTTGGGAAAAGATATATCATATATGTAAGTTGAACAAGAAACCATGGTATCCGTTATTCAAGGTCAAATAAGTTCAAACTCATAGGGTATACAAATAATGTTTGTGAAGGAAGCATTGACGATAGAAAGATCACTTATGGTTATGTTTTTCATTTTGGAATAGGTGTAGTAGTATGGGATTCAAAGAAACAACTAATTGTCACTCTTTCATATACAAATAGTGTTTGTGAAGGAAGCATTGATGATAGAAAGATCAACTTCTCATTATGTTTTTCATTTTGGAATAGGTGTAGTATTGTGAGATTCAAAGAAATAACTAATTGTCACTCTTTCATGTGCTGAAGAAAAGTATGTAATATCGAGAGGTGCATCATGTCAAGCAATTTGGATGAGAAGAGTTTTGAAGGATCTCAAACAAAAACAAAAGAAGGCAACAAAGATATATTGCGACAATAACTTAGCTATAACATTGTCAAAGAATCCAATATTTCATAAAAGAAGCAAACATATAGACACAAGATATCATTTCATAAGGGAATAATCAACAATATAGAAATCTCTTTGGTTTGGGAGGTCTTAAGATCAATGTGCACACATTTCCACAAGGCATTAGGGAGAGAAAATTTTGTCTATCAAAGAGATCAATTAGGCATCAACAGTTGTGCTTAAGGGAGAGTGTTGGAATTAATCCTAACTACCTCTACCAGTTGATGATTACTCATACATAACTTCATTACCCTAAAACAATCACTGATTAGTACCTTAGAGACATTATCCCTTTGACTTTGCAATGTGGTAGATAGAACAAATCTCAATAACACAATTTTTTTTTTTTTTAATATACTCATATGTATTCCAGCTTATTGTATGCCCTGTTATTTTATTTTGGTAGATGCAACAGATTTTTTTGATGTAAAAAGGTGGGTGAGTCCAAACATAGTGGTGTGAATGTAGAAGAGTATTATCTCCTCAACTCTGCAATCTTATGTGTTTATTTTGCTATAGCTTCTGTAGCAGCAACATATATATATATATATATATATATATATATATATATATAT
>LPNX010745953.1:6286-51859 GCA_001517045.1 Pseudotsuga menziesii
GAATTCAATCCATACTTGAGTTTAATTCATGTTTCACATTGAGCCGTGGAAGGATTCAATCCATAAAGACATTTTAGAAAGTGGATGATTGAATTTGAATCATGGTTGAATTCAATCCTTCATTGAATTTTAAGCAATGTTTTCTTCAGTCTAGAAATGAATTTTAAGCAACGTTGACTTTAATCTATAGTTGAATTTCAGGTAAGGTTGACTTCAATTCTTTGTTTCCTTCAACCTAAGGGTGACAACAATCAAAGTTTGGCTTCAATACAAGGTTAACTTTAATCCATGTTTTAATTCAATTGAAGGTTGACTTCAATCCATGGTTGACTTCAATCCAA
Source organism: Pseudotsuga menziesii (assembly GCA_001517045.1). NCBI lineage: Eukaryota > Viridiplantae > Streptophyta > Pinopsida > Pinales > Pinaceae > Pseudotsuga > Pseudotsuga menziesii. Next base: position 6,628 of record LPNX010745953.1, read on the forward strand.
GCGTGAATTCAATGCAAGGATTACTTCAATGCAACATTAAAGTATATACATTGTTGACTTCAAGCAAAGGTTCACTTCAATCAAATCTTATCTTTAAAACATGGTCGAGTTGAATCCCTAACCAGTTTTAAGAAGTGGTTGATTGAATTTAAATCATCATTGAGTTCAACCCATAGTTAACTTGTAGAGCAATGATAACTTCAATACATAGTTATCTTATGTAAAAAACAATAGGAAATAATTTGTTGATGTAAATATCCAATATATGTATGTGAATACATCATCATGTCCATAATAACCCTTTTGAAAAAATTTCAACCTTTCCTTTCATTCTAATTCTATAAATGTCTAAGCATAATTGAAAAACTTCCGTACTTAACACACTAACGTTGGCACGAGATAGAGGAGTCGTATTGGTAGAATCATCCTGCTAATATTAACATAAAGGGACATGTTAGAATATGTGTTTTAGAGTACATATAGTAGTTTTAATAGTATACCTTCTATGGGTGTGGGTGTATAGGAAGAGGTTACCATATGATCTTTTGTTCTAAACTACATTTTTACTAACTTTAGAGAGATTTCTTAATACATTTGGGGTAACTATTTTTTGAGATTTACACATGGTTTACAAAGACATCCATTATGGGCTCATATCTGTTACCATATTGGGCTTGTATTGGTATAGCATGCCACGGCCCCAATCTCAAGCAATATGCATATTTAGTAGTGATGTTTTTCGTCATCTCTCTAGGAAGCAAAATTACGGAATGGTTTCGGAGAAATCTACGATCATATTTGATTCACATGATATGCATTGATATGTTCATAGTATTGTACATCTGGTTTTCTTATGGATCTAGTCTTTTGATTTGAGTTACAGAGATTGTAAGTCAATAGGAGGACAAATCATATGACTACTTCTAGATCTAGGTTCCTTTCTTTTTCAGTAAATAGATTGTGTTGTAGAAACTATTGCTTAGATTATTGAATATCTGGCCAGAGTACCTATTGATTTGGAAATTTGATAATGGTCAAAGTATCGTGTTAATTTGATTTGATTTATCCACTTAGGTGAAAACTTCAATTATTTGCATCCTAGGAAATTCGTGGTCTATTGGAACTCGAAGCTAATGTGTGGATCTTTAGGTGATTCAACATTTCCCTTGAGTTGTTTTGAATATAAATGGAAAATACCTCTTATGCTTTGTCTCCATGACTGAGAAGATAGCTTCGTTTAAAATCATTTTCATTTTAAGCATAGTTGAGTGATAATGTCATGTATGATCTGAAAGTTTGATAGTCTATTTTTTATGCGTTAAAGTAGTAACGATAGAGTTTATTTTATAGTAGTTATTAGATTTGAAAGTGGTTTCTTTATTTTGATAGTTTGATAGTTTGTCGTGTGGTTTGAGACTCTTTTGCAGATTGGGTTGGTTTGTTGCACGAATAAACTATGATTGATTGATTTGAAATGCTGAAATAGTTTTAGATCTTTTGCATTAAGAAGAAAATATCATAAGTAGTCTTGTTATCTAGAAGAGGTTAAGAGTTGATTGTCTTTTGAAGAATTGTTTAATACTTTTTGTAGAATACCTCTTATACCTCAATGCCATTATGTGTGAAAAAGGGGCAAATTTTTTGTTTTGCTGTTACTACAAAATGAGTCAATCATGTTAGTGGTAGATTTTACATGGCATTTCACTGAAGCATGTCCAATCAAATTCGGTAATGTAAAAACTGCACACATTGTAAAACCAATTCATTTGATAATTTACATCCATCCTCCTCTACAAAACCAAACACGCAATTTGCATCCAATTTACTAAGATTGCTATTGATAACATAAACCAAACATGCTTATTATGCCTTTTAATATTCACATGATTAAGTAGTCTCCTCAATGGCAGAAGGCTTAGGTGTAGCAATTAACCTGTCATTTCATACATACTCCAATGTTCCTCTAACCACATTTTATCTACATTAACCTTTGACTAACAATATGGATCTCTCTTAAGCAAAGTGATCGATTCGATCGATTACTCATTGTTTATTTCTAAGTAATGAATAATGAGAGATGCACTTCCATTCATACCAAAAGCATATCTTTACACAAACATTCTACCATTAATCTATTAGTGGTTTGGTTGGAGACTGCAAGCGTTTTCATCATCATAATGGAGTTAAAACAATACTATGTGCGGACCCAAAAATCATTATAATAACTTTCCTTGATTATCTTCTACAGTAGCAAAATCCATTAACAAGGTTGAAGAATATCATCACATGTACACAAAACAATGTGAGGAGAGTAAAACATTCAGACACATGAAAATGAGACAGACAAAAATGTACGTGGTTCACCCCAACCTTAGGCTTACATCCACCAAAAAATGTCACATCATGTGACATTTAATTTCATTAAAAGGTTACTTTCTGCAATATCATTATTGTCATCATTTATTTTCCTTATCTTCATAGACTCTCTCATGAGAGTATCTCTAACAACAATTAGGGGGTTCTTGGTTGAGTAATTCATTTGAAACAATGCTCTATGCCACATAAGAAGGTAACTAATGTTTGAAACGAGAAAACCGCCTTTCACTTATTCTTTTTATTATCCCGGAAATCACCAGCCTATCGTGGCTAAGGTTGTGTCTCTACCTGTTAGTACATAACTCTTTGAACTATAGAGAAGTATCCTCGCTCAACTATAGTGAAACACCTTCACCCAAATTAAAATTATAACTTTCTATCATACCATTTAAAGTACGTCCAAGATGCATGTATAGATGTGTATACCTAGTTCGTATATAATTCAAAACACATACTTAAGGTCCTATCAACTTAATGTATGTATTACTAAGGTACCTTCGAGTTGCATCTCATAAACCTCAAAAAATTTCTACAGCATAAAAAGAGTTACAAGACTGTAAGGTTTATTTATGCTCCAATGGAAATCCAAGGTAGCTTGGCAATCTAAACCCAAAAACACACATACAACGATCTTATTATTGTGAAAAAATGCATCTCCCAGGAAATTCCAAGGAGAACCAGGAAATGAAAAAGAACAAGTACCATAAGCACAACGGTTTGGGTCTTCTGGCAAAAACATATTCCAGAAAGAACTAGAAAAATGCAAACAAACTAAACAGTGACTTACTGAGGAAAATCTTATTTCCAATAGACCCTAAATAACCACTTGAAGTGGCGTAGGATATTGGATTAGCCGACTCACAAAATCATAACCAATGTAACATATAAGTTTTCCAACGTATTCATTTTTATCACTGTAAACTATTTTCTCTGGCATTGAACATGCTGGCCTTCTCATTTCATCGGGTTCATTTACATGTTCTTTAATGCAATGATGGGAAGCATAAACCTCGTTGCCATTTCATATTCTTCAAAGAAGTGGAACATTATGTTCAGGAGGAAAATGGTATTAACGTAATGTTGTAAGTTATTATTATTATTGTAGAGTACAGGGAAATGAGGACCTACCAAGTTTTGGCAACACATACTTCAGATTCTGAGCACATCAAAACTGATTTTTAATGCAGCATTCGTGGGACGGCGTGTTAATAAACTCGATCCAAATCAAGTCATTACAATCTAACAATCCCTTGCGGTTTCTAAATGTGGGAGCGAAGAGTTCCATCATGGATTATCATGGTGCGTATTAAATTTTCGCTAACATACATTTCCTGGGTCTGTATATAAGTTTTCCATGTAGTTTAGACATTGCATAAAAATTGTATCTATCTAACCATGGCAAAAACTAATCTCGAAAGTGTAGTAATTTTAGTATGGACGCGACTCAGCCAAGCTAGAGAACCATAGTAAATTTTTATTAAAACCATACATTACAAAACTCATTCATCTCTAACTGTCCCTGGGTTGGGCACATACTTCTTTTCATAAGCAGAGAAAAAGAAAGCAGATGAGGGTAACGTTTTTCAGAATCTTACCCGACGATCAACCTTAAAGAGGACCAATTCTAATGATGGTGCCCCCAACCATAGTCGTTAGGATTTCCAAAAAGCTCTAAATACAACCAGTGTCGAACGTTCTAGAGGGATTGATGGGATCACTCCATGAATCCCCATTTTCATGGCCATCAGAACATATCAGATCGATCCAGATGGTATACTAGATGCTCTTGCTTCTATTACTAAATCCCATGCTAGAGAGGATCAGTTTTTTTCATAGGCATGCATTCGCCTCCCAAACATTTCTGAATCTTATGCTGGACATGAATCATTTATCCCAAGTCCTAGTATTTGCAAACTACCTCCTCTACCTTCATCGCATGAAACACTTCATACTGGGGAAATTGAAAGATCATTAGGATAATCCAGGGTCGATTCCTTCTCTCTCCCCCTCTTGATGGAAGCTTCCAACTAAAACAATTCATTGGACTTACCTAGGGAACTCAGAGAATCATTCTCTTCTCCCTTTCCTTGAGAGTCTTTCCTTTTTTCCCCCCTTTGAAAGGTGCAGAGATCCCCTTTTTAAGGAAGAGGTTGCTCCCTCAAAACCTCGATAACCGTTGGGAACAATAATTCTTCGCCTCCCTCTTATTTTTCTAAGAGACAAGTGGCGTGACTGTTCTTTCAGTATCTACAAGCTATTTAGACATTTCTGGCATCCCTCCTTATTACAGGAATAATTCCCACGATTTCCTCCATGGAAATAGCAGCTTAAGATTTTACCCATTATAGTATAAAAAAAAATCCCCAACTATTCAAGTATACCCACTTATCATTGAATATGATAATGTTATGTCATTTATAAATATATCTATGTGTGCATACATATTTATAATTCTAGTCTCTTATGATATAACCCATATTTTTTTTATTTTTTTTTTCCAAGAAAAAAAAGCGTAATTTCATTCATCTTTCGAGATCAAAATTACATTCTGAAGTTTCACTAAAACGTGAATACAAATAACCAACAAGATGGTTCCAATAGAGAGACTACAAAGTCTTCTGAGATGTATAATCTAGGAGAGCATACGCAGATGCCTTTTCAAAATTATATGTTCGGTTCATTTACAAATTTGTTGTAAAGGAGTCTTAAGACTGAATATAATTCTGCATAAAAACAGCTGAAATAAATTTCTTATCAGAACTGTCAAAAAAAACATAGACCTGTCAAAAAGGACCTATCGTATAGACCTGTCAAGAATAAACCTGTCAAATAGGCCAATCATAGAAATGTCAAAAAAAAATATATAGACCTGTAAAAAATCAGAACTGTTCTATGAACGGCCTGTGGTAATATGACTAGATTCTGCCATTAAATGTTTCTTTCACCATCCATGAACCCTCTACTAGCCGGAGCCCTTCCTTGGAAGCTTTGTCCGCTTCTTTGTTGTTTTCCCTGTATACATGTCGGCAGGTAAAGGAGCCAAATCATAGGAGGAGCTGTCGAATAGAATAGATAACATGTGCTAATCTCAAATGCCTGCACTCTTGAGTCTAATTGATCCAGTTTGTTACATTCATTGAGTCACCAAGAATATTAAGAGCAGTGCACCCTTTTTCTACAACAAACATCAGAAGAAGCTTAAGGCTCATTAACTCAACAAAATTATTTGTGCCCCCCCCAAGTCCCATAAACAAAACAAAAAAATGTGACTCTGTTAAGAAAAGGACTGCTCCACCTCCACAAGAATTGTTTTGGGCTGCCCCATCAAAAAACGCCCATGGGGTTGTTCTGTCTATTTCCACCTCTAAAATCCTTCGTTCTCTTATAGCCCTTATATGAACCGGATAAGAATTAAAGAAACCCACAGACATAGCACGTGTGATAGCCGGCGTGCTTGGAGTCTCTTTAAAAATGGCCTTGTTTTGAGCGAGCCAAATCCCCCAAATGACTAGCAAAGGTAAGATTTTATGTTGTTTTTGTGGTGTCCTCCACCACCAAGAGTCCCAGGCCACCCCTACTGTATCCCCTTCCCACTGGAAAATGAATCCAACCAGCTTGGAAACTTCCCTCCAGACTTGAGTCGAGAAGGAACATGTAAGAAACAGGTGATGAGTCGATTCCAGCTCCTTTTTACATAACACACACCAACCTGGACCCTGAAATGATCGCTTCTGAAGCACGTCCCAAGTGGGTACCTTATTGTTTAGTACACACCACATAAACAGCTTGGTTTTTGCTGGACATTTTAGTCTCCAAAGAGACCTCCACCAACAAACTTATTCCCTTTGATCCACTTCTGCACTTAGGAATAAGTACCCAGCCTTTGGAGTATATACCCCCCCGGATCAGCCTCCCACACCAGCAAGTCTTCTTGTTCAGAGAGTATAATATTTGCCTAATCCAGCTCCCTTAAGTAAAGTTCTAAAAATCCAGTTGCCCGATCCCCCAACCCTAAGGATTTGGCCCTTCTCCAGAATTTAGTCCATGGTTTAGGAGGCCTTGGATCAGCTAGATGGTTAAGAGTACTGATCCCTCTATGTCCTAACGCCTCCATGACATCAATAGGAAGAAGATGTTGTTGAGTGCTGCCCAACCAAGGATCCCTGCCAATCAGAACACTTTCCCCATTTCCAACATCCCACGCAAGATTGTTTTCGATCAGATGGAAGGATTTTACAATCGATTTCCAAATCATCGATCCCCCTAAGTGAGATTTCCTGGGATTTCAGATCCAATATAGAAGGCTCTCTCCAGGAAGATATTTCTATTTTATCACCCGAGTCCACAGACTACTAGACTTCACCAACCTCCACCCTCCCTTAGCAGCCAGGGATTTTGAAAATAAAAATATGTCCTTAAGGCCCCACCCTCCTAGTCCTTTTGGGACTGCAATCCTTTTCCAATTAACCCATGGAGTAGTCAGATCTTCCTTTTTTCCAATCCATAGAAATCTAAAGCATATCCTCCTAATCCTTTCAAGAATCCCTTTCGGGATCCAAGATAAAGACATCCAATACACCGGAATTGCCTCCAAAACATCTTTAACTAAAACTAATCTTCCTGCTCTAGAAAGCCACTTGTGGCTCCAGACCATAAGTCTCTTCTCTACCTTCCTTACCAGCCAATACCAGTCCTTTTTTCGATACAGATTTGCTTTCAGGGAGAAACCGAGGTACTTTAACCCATCATCTAGGCCTGCTGTATTAAAGGAAAAGGATCTTGTAAGTTCAGCCTCCCCTTCCCGTCTTAACATATGACTTGTCAAAGAAGATTTGCCATTATTAATATCCATACCTGTGGCCTTTGAGAAGAGTTCCAAGATATCCTGAAGAACTCTAGACTCACCTCTAGTGCTAGAGCAGAAGATCAGAATGTCATCCACAAAGAGTAGATGTGTAATATTTAGATTCGGAGCTATCTGAATCCCAGAGAAACGACCTTCTGCTTTGGCTACTCTTAAAGCCCTGCTTAGACCTTCTGCAACCAAAAGAAATAGGAGCGGAGACAATGGGCAACCTTGTCTTAGACCTCTCTCAACATGAAAAAAGGGAGAGGCTACTCCATTTATCAGCACATAAAATGAAATAGTGGTTATACAAGACATAATCCATCGTATGAAGTTTATGCCAAAGCCTAGATGGGTTAGAAGCAACCGTAAATAAATCCAACTAACTTTGTCAGAAGCCTTAGAAAGATCAATTTTGAGAACAACCCCCTTCATCCTTTTGGTCTTTAAACTATGAAGACCTTCCTAAGCTACCCCAATAGCCTCATGGATCTGATGGCCTTCCAGAAAGCCAAACTGCTCAGCTGAGATTTGTTCTAAAAGAATAGATTTCATTCTTAAAGCAATTACTTTTGAGATAATCTTATACACACAGTTACACAAGGAGATTGGGCTGAAATCATTGAGAGAGTTTGCATTATCTGACTTTGGAATGAGAGCTATAAAGGTTGAGTTGAAACTAGCTGGGATCCAGCCAGACGACCTAGATTCTTCTATCACCTGCAGAAGATCCTGCCCCAGGATATCAAAGAGATCCAGGAAAAAATCAATCGTCCATCCATCTGGCCCTGGACTTTTATCTTTCTGAAAACTGCCCATAACCTCCTTGAGTTCCTCTTTCGACACTTCCTTCATGAGATCCCTGTTTCCAGCTTCATCCACAAAACGTGGAAACATCTAAGCCAATCTAACAACCTCTTCTATTGTGGCCTGTAGTGGGGCTTTGAACAAATGTTGAAAGTGATTCACCCCGCATCTGGCCTTTTCTTCAAAGGATACATGGGAAGTACCCTCCTCATCCTGCAGGCTCCAAATGGTATTTGCCAGCTTCCTACCTCTGGCATAAGCATGAAAACTTTTTTTGTTATCATCCCCACATTCCAGCCAAATAGCTCTGATTTTAAGTCTCCATGCCTCCTCTTTTTCAAATAGAATAATATTATGCCTGCCCTCCAACCTAGTCAAGACCTCCTTAGACTCTTGTGTTGAAAGACCACCTCCTTCTCCTTCATAAATCACCAGTAGTTCTTCTTCTACATTCTTCAGCTCGGCATCTTCTCTGCTTCTCTTTATTGCTGCCCATTCCTTGATAAACACTTTAAGTCTTTTAATATTGTCTGAAAACTGAATGGCAGCCGATCTTCCATTTTCCCCCGCGATAGGGTTCCAATGTGTGAGAAAGAGGTTTTTGAGAGTCTCATCCTGGAGCCATAATTTATTAAATTTTAAAGTGCTCGGGGGATTGTTGGGCCCCTTTTTTATTTCAAAGAAGATAGTAAAATGATCAGAAAGTCCCCCACTGCCCACCCATTGTCTAACTAAGAACAATCTGTCCACCAACTGCTCTGCTACCAAAAAATGATCAATCATTTTAGCCACCCTAGCATCCCCACTTCGATTGTTTCTCCAGGTAGGGTTTATTTTAACAGCCTCAATATCTAGCAAACCATTCTCCATCAATTTCTGAACAAAGTAACCTGCCAAGGAGTCCACCTAAGCGTGAGGACCCCAAACCTCACTATGCCCCAGTGAAAAATTAAAATCCCCACCCAACACAACCGAGTCACCATTCACCAGAGGGTATTGAAACAAGGAGTCCCAAAAATAGGCTCTGTTAATGTAAGGCCCGTAGACATTAACCACAGAAAGGGAAATCCCCAACTCTTCAGAGAAAACCTCAACTCCTAACACGGCCTTTGACCCCCAGGAGTTTATCAACATCAAACATCTATTCTTCCAACCCACTGCCAATCCCCCCAAACGTCCTCTTGCATCCAAAGTCACAAAGGACCAGCCAAGTATCCAGCTTTCCAGCCTCTCCTGGATCACCTCTCCTACTCCTAAAGTCTCTTGTAGCAAAATCACATCTGGGTGTTCAAGAGTAAGCACCCTGATGAAGGCTGATTTCTTGACAGGCCCAGCCAGACCCCGACAATTGAAAGACATGAGCTTCATGTTCAACCTTTCTGCATGGCCTTCTCCGTCTAAGGGCCTTTTCAATCGATAATTGTTTTCCTTCCAAGAGATCCTTCTTGGCTCTGGACTGTGATTTGAAAAGATTTGTCTTTCTGCCCCGACATCTTCGCACTGTCGAGGTACTTTTACCCAGCCCAGAAGAAGGCTTGTTACAAGACCTTAAAAAATATCCCGAGTCCATAGAATCTAGAGGAGAGGGACAAGACTCCTCAGAAAGAAAAGCAGGGTCAAGTTCCAAGGCAACAGAGGAGGGCTCTTTCACAGAAGGTAGTGGGTCTGGATTAAGGGAAGAAAAAGCAGCAACAGGAAGTGTACCCAACCCCGGAACGGCCTCAGCTGAGATAAAGGGGGCAGGAAGAGGCAACGAGGGGCCAACCTAACCCGAGAGGGAGAGCTTCCTCAATACTTCTACCCAATCAAAGCCTAGAAAGGAAACATTATTCAAGAACAAATTAACATTAGACAAGAGAGGTAAAGAGTGATTACCCAGGCCAGACTGATCCCCAGGAGCAATACCATTTACCAGAACTGAGGAAAGAACTGGCGGCTCTGAAGGCGCAACGTCCACCACTGGGTTGGGACAAAGCAAATGTTCACTAGGAGGAATGCTGCCCAATTCATACGCAGAGGTCTGAGCAGACCCAGCGGACACAGAAGTCTTCTCAGTGGGCCCTTCATTCATACCCGACACACCTTTCCTTCTACATGCATTGTGGGTGCACACCGGCATAGAGCAGACTGAAGCCGGATGCCCATAAACATGACAACATCTACATTGAAATGGAACATTCTCATAATCCAGTACTTGTGGAATGATCTCCGGCCCCCATTCCAGGTTAATAGATTCAGCCAAACCCTTCCTGAGATTTATATTCACCAAAATTATGGCGACTTTCTTCTCATTAGTTTCTAAAAAGGATAAATCAGCCTCCAAGAAGGTCCCCAAAATATCACCAATCTGCATGAAATGATACATATCCCAGAAATGGAGTGGAAGCGCTGGCATTCTCACCCACATAGGAACTACATCCACCCTTTCTTTGCTTGCATCAAACATAGGGTTCCAAGGTTTCAAAAGGACAGGTGAATGGTCGATATGCCAACTTCTATTCTGAATCCATCTAAGGTCCTCTTCCTTCGTCAAATTTATCGCGAACCATCCTCTATTCAATATCTCAACCACCGGAACATAACCAAGCTGATTGCCCCAAGAAGCCGCAGCCTAGTCCTGAACGGTTTTCTTTGCAAAATTTCTCCCCATAACCCTTTCGACCAGTGTACACTTTTCCATCATCAACACACAATCCCAAGCTATATCTTCTCCCACCGCATAATTTCGAATCTGCTTCGTTTTAATCCAATTCCTCCAACGTCTCTTTGATGTTCCACTATTCACATCTTTCCTCACATCAAAATCACCCGAATCCGCTACACCTCCAGCTGAGATGTCCCTTCTAGGAGATCCATACCCTCGCTTCTCTGCTACATCCAACAGCACCCGCCACTCTACCTCCGAGGTTTCTCCACTAGAGCCCTTTCCCTATAGGTTCTGTCCATCCATCCCATCCATTGTCACCTGCTCAGAACCCTTCATTGCCTCAAACCCTACCTGAAAAACTGAGACCAGGAACCCTAGGTTCTGGGAAAAGGGTGCTTCGGCTTCCTTCCAGCTCAAGTTCCCCAACAAATCGTCAGGCAGGTGAGAAGAGGGATCCACATGAGGTTCAACTGGTAACTGCACCACCGACGAGAAAACAAGAAAATCAGACAGGGACGTTACACTTTCCAACCCCAATGGCATAAAACTAGCCGAATCTAGAACCTCCTGACTTAGTCTAGGGATGTCCACCACTTGCTCCATCACCCCTCCACCTGGCACATCCCAAATGTCAAAGCTCTCCAACCTGTCACTAGAATAATCAACAGCATCCAAATCCTCCATTACTACCAGGAAGGAAAACCGTAACAGTCAATAAAACCTTCAAACTTCTTCACACATAAAAAAACTAAACCACCTTGCCACCGACATAGAAAGCAAACCGCCTTTTCAAACACCTTCAAACAAGAAACCACGGCGCAGGAGATTGAGAGGGACTGGCTTGAAGATAGACCGCTAGCCATAGCTAGAGGCCTTCCCATCCTCTATAGGGTTTTCTTCAATCTCTATCCTTTCTCGTCTCTCCTCTATGCCATATAACCCATATAATTATATGTTTAATTATTATATCTTTTGTAGGATTTAGCATGGTAACTTTTACCCATATTTTCATCCTTTTACCATATAGTTTGATGTCATAACGAGTAGTGGGTAAGACATCTCATTTCCCTTTGATAAAAGAGGACCATGATGATTACTCATTCTATTAGCCGAAGTAGACTAGACCCGTCATGACCTACATTATCTTAGGTTGTTTAGATAGTTGCTGATATTTTCTCATTTCCCAAGGCCCAACTAACCTTTTACCATTTTTGCAGTGGATTTCATCCAACATTATTGTTCTAGTTGCACAATGTCCTTAAGTTCCCTAAGCCTACAACTTAGGGGATTGGATCATATAGAATTACAGGGTCTTTCTGGTGGGGCCTTGGCCTTCAGCCCGTCACCAGAGACAAGTACAATCAACATTCATAATTTACAAAATATCTAGGGTATATGAGAGGGATGTTACATCTTATCCCCCTTAAAAATAACACCCTCCTCGGTGTTCCTGTTTTCCACCAATTACCTTCTTCCATTCTGTCATCTTTTCTTGTTTTCGTCCTTTTCATCCTGATCCCCTGTGATCTTTCTGTATCCTCTCGAGTTGCTATCATTCGAAACCTGCAGTTTTCTTGTAACAAGTTTGGGTCTAGCCCAATTTTCTTCAGTACATCATGGACAAAAATTATAATTCAACTTAAACACAAGCCATAGATCCCTTTTGCATTTATCGGACACTTTCTAGTTTTTTTTTTAATTGGTATCATAATACCCAATTATTTTCATAAAATAATTTATTCATGAATAAAACATAATCACTACCCTTTGGATGTTGGTTTTATCTCCAACCTTTGGATAGTCATGTCATCCTCGACCTGAGGAAATCCCTTCCTCACATTCCCCATTCATCATGTAATAGTTACTTGGAAAATTGTCGACACGTTTTACGTTCGTTGTGTTTTCCAAACTCTGTTGACTTCCTTTTCCATTCTTGTGTGGTATTACAACAATTTTTTAGGCTACTCTCCCTTTTAACCACTAGTTAAAAGTTTTTCTACTCACTGACATCAAACAGCGTCCTATCTTCCAGATATCCAGTTTTGCCTAGGTCTTTTTCCACACCATATGCCTAACACCAATGTGCTCAAACGGCAATCACTTTCCTAACACCATTGTGCTCTTTCAGCATATATGCCTAACACCAATGTGCTCACGTGGAAATCACTTTTCTAACACCATGGTGCTCCCACAGCATTCAAATTTTTCCTTGTTCTTTTTTAGTATAAATTTTAACTTTGACTATTTGTAATGCACACTCCTTGGTGATTAGCATGACGTTACTGTCATTGTCCCAATTTGTGAATCGGCTACATGGTTAGTAAAAACATCTATCGATAACCCAAAAATTTCATTAATTAATCATTTAATCATCATTCATGAGTTATATAACCTTGTAAATCATCTAGAAAAATTACTCCTTACTCATTTCTGAGCAATTGAGCGCAACTTATATACGTAGGCGGATTATATACCGTAGTACACATCAATTGCAACAGTGGTCATAATCTTGGTGAAGCCTCCAATGTCGGTATATAAACAACATCATCCCTAGTTAATCTTCGGTTTATAAAACCTCGAAATTTGACAATTTATAATAAGTAGAACATCACCCGTTCTTAACCTCATTATTTGAGGCAATGAATATTCTTAGCATGCCCTGCAATGTTAGCATATAGCATTACACAACATTCATCAATTTATTATTTTCAATATCAATATCGTTAGACATCCTTACTTGTCTATATTTGGATAATTTCTAGTGAAGGAATATTCCAACTTTACACCACATTCATGTGTGGCAATGCTAGGGACATGGAAAATTAACATTAGTAATCCGAAGTAAACAAAGCAAACTGCTTACCATGATTTCATACCTCAACTACTTATGTCATATCTTACAACTTTTCTAGTTCATCAAAGTGAGATCCCTTATATAGGTGTACTTCTTTCATACGACCCGTAATCATTAGGTGCAACGCATCCTACTATTTACCTTAGCTGTATTGTGGTCCAAGTTCATAAGCAGTCTAGTTTTATTTTTCTTTTTCTTGAAGAAATACTGTAAGGAATGTTGTCATTTTTCGTCAAAATGTATAAGAAGATCAATAATACCAATGAAAATGTATAAATAGCTTAATAGTCTTTATGTGCATAACCCAATTTCTTGCACACTAATCATTATATGTAAAGGATACATTATAACAGTGGTATATTGTAGTAACTTGAATTCTCTTCATAACAATTCTGAAATTCAAGTCCTACCTTTACTTAGCATCTATTTAGTATGCTAATAGTATTCAGCATTCACAAGTTAATTAGCAACTTCTGATAAAGAAGTTAACATTCAGTTTCTAAGAATTTATTGTTATGCACAGGTTTAGAAACTAAATAACATTCACTTCTCTCATCATTCACTTATTATGTGCAACAACTAACCATTTCCTAGGTTTCATTAGTTCATGATAGCGAGACAAAAATAACCAAACGTAATTCTTCCTTAAGTCGTATGATAGTTATGTGCACACATATTGGTGAAAGAGTTTTGTCCAAAATGGTGAACCCAAATCTTGAGAACCACTACTTCCTCCTACCTTTGATCTAAATGCTCGATCATTAAATTTGTTTTTGGTTATAATAAGTCATGCACTTTAACCAAAATATTACATTACCAACATCTATATGAAATCATAGTCGTTGGACTAACATATACCGATGTATCCATACGATTTAGTGCAATGAAATTCCAAATGTAAAGAGGTGTTTCATATTTCGTATAATGTCAGTAATTTCTTAACACCACTAGCATTCATTTGATACCATTTGTATTTTGTATAATCTGGACAGTGTATCATATCCACTATTTTAGCATTACTTACATTTGTGCTTAAACCATTTGACTATATGTGATAGTTTTGCGGTTAATCTCTTGGAGAGTTTCAATGGTAATATAGTTACTCCTAAATGATCAACTATCAAGTTCCCTTGAATAGCTATCTTCAAGAAAAAAATTTGGTAAGTTATATATGCATAGATATATATAACCAGATGCCTCCAAGACTTTGGAGTATACTCTCATGAGCCACTTACCTTTATTTATTACAATACTGAACCCCAAATTAGGTCTAGAATATTTATAATCAATATTCAATTCTCATTAGATCCTTAGCAGTCCTATATTTTATTGTTAGTGATGTAACCCTTTCCCGCTAGTCCTTAACAATAATTGTTCGACGGTTTCTAATGTAACCTATTACAATTAGTCAACTTTACAGTTATAAGAATCCTTTATATACCAAAGTCATTAGTAGTGGATTCAACTATGCATGCGGGTTTCAAAGGTCACTTTTCAGCAATTCAAAATCCCACATTACTATTCATGACAGAGATTTACATAGTACCTTCATCGACCATGAGTTTGTCTAAGAAGACTTCTATGCTTCATTAAAATTTATTGGCGTGACTCAAATAGAGATGAATCAATTGTCTTAGCCATTCGTAAACATATTCGAAAGTAATCAAGGAAATAGCTAGATACTTGTGTACTTACATCATCGGGCCTGCCACTGAACTGGCAAAAGTAATGGGCCATCTTCATTGTGATGTTGAGAAAATTTTCTACCTTCTCCTCCACAACTACAAGGTAAATAAATATTCGCGTTTGGTACATCTTAAGGTACCTGTATTGCAGAATAGTGTAAATTTGTTGATTCTAGTTATCACAAGGAAAAACTCAATCATTAGTTTTGAAACAAAATATGTAGGAGCGTTCTGAGCCCGAATAGGCCTAGGTGTTTTAACTCTCACTCTGATACCATCTGTAGAATACCTCTTATACCTCAATGCCATTATGTGTGAAAAAGTAGTGAAATTTTTGTTTCGTTGTTACTAAAAAATGAGTCAATCATGTTAGTGGCAGATTTTACATGGCATTTCAATGAAGCATGTCCAATGAAATTCGGTAATGTGAAAACTACACACATTGTAAAACCAATTCATTTGACAATTTATATCCATCCTCCCCCACAAAACCAAACACGCAATTTGCATCCAATTTACTAAGATTGATATTGATAACATAAACCAAACATGCTTATTATGCCTTCTACTATTCACATGATTAAGTAGTCTCCTCAATGGCGGAAATCTTAGGTGTAGCAATTAACCTGTCATTTGATACATACTCCAATGTTCCTTTAAAGGCATTTTATCTACATTAACCTTTGACTAACAATATGGATCTCTCTTAAGAAAAGTGATCGATTCGACGGATTACTCATTGTTTATTTCTAAGTAATGAATAATGAGAGATGCACTTCCATTCATACAAAAACCATATCTTTACAAAAACATTCAACCATTAATATATTAGTGGTTTGGTTAGAGACTGCAAGCGTTTTCATCATCATAGTGCAGTTAAAACAATACTATGTGCAGACCCAAAAATCATTATAATAACTTTTCTTGATTATCTTCTACAATAGAAAAATCCATTAACAAGGTTGCAGAACAGCATCACATGTACACAAAACAATGTGAGGAAACTAAAACATTCAGACACATGAAAATGAGACAGACAAAAATGTGCATGGTTCACCCCAACCTTGGGGTATGTCCACCAGAAAGAGTCACATCCTATGACATTTAATTTCATTAAAATGTTACATTCCGTAATATCATTGTTGTCATCCTTTCTTTTCCTTCTCTTCATAGACTCTCTCATGAGAGTACCTCTAACAACAATTAGGGGGTTCTTGGTTGAGTAATTCATTTGAAACAATGCTCTATGCAACATAACAAGGTAACTAATGTTTGAAACCAGAAAACCTCCTTTCACTTATTCTTTTTATTATCCCAGAAATCACCAGCCTGTCGTGGCTAAGGTTGTGTCTCTGCCTGTTAGTACATAACTATTTGAACTATAGAGAAGTATCCTCGCTCAACTATAGTGAAACACCTTCACCCAAATTAAAATTATAGATTTCTATCATACCATTTAAGGTACATCCAAAATGCATGTATATATGTGTATACCTAGTTCGTATATAATTCAAAACACATACTTAAGTTCCTATCAATGTAATGTATGTGTTACTAAGGTACCTTCTAGTTGCATCTCATAAACCTAAAAAAATACCTACAGCATAACAAGAGTTACATGACTGTAAGGTTTATTTATCTTCCAATGGAAATCCAAGGTAGCTTGGCAAGCTAAACCCAAACACACACATACAGCAATCTTACTCTTGTGGAAAAACGTGTCTCCCAGGAAATTCCAAGGAAAACCAAGAAATGAAAAAGAACAAGTACCATAAGCACAATGGTTTGGGTCTTTTGGAAACAACATCTTCCAGAAAGAACCCAAAAAATGCCAACAAAATAAATAGTGACTTACTGAGGAAAATCGTATCTCCAACAGAACCTAGATAACCACTTGAAGTGGCATAGCTTATTGGATCAGCCAACTCACAAAATCATAACCAATGTAACATATAAGTTTTCCAATGTATTCATTTTTATCATTGTAAACTATTTTCTCTGGCATTTAACATGCTGGCCTTCTCATTTCATCAGGTTCATTTACATGTTCTTTAAGGCAATGATGGGCAGCCGCAAACCTCCTCTCCATTTCATATTCTTCAAAGAAGTGGAACATTATATTCAGGAAGAAAATGGTATTAACATAATGTTGTAAGTTATTATTATTGTAGAGTACATGGAAACGAGGAACTCCCAGGTTTTGGAAACACATACTTGAGCTTCCAAGCACATCAAAACTGATTTTTTATGCAGGATTCATGTGATGGCGTGTTGATAAACTCGATCCAACTCAAGTCATTGCAATCTAACAATCCCTTGAAGTTTCTAAATGTGGGAGCGAAGAGTTCCATCATGGATTATCATGTTGCATATTAATTTTTCGCTAAGATACATTTCCTGGTTCTCTATATAAATTTTCCATGCAGTTTAGATGTTGCATAAAAATTGGATCTATCTAAGCATGGTAAAAACTGATCTCTAAACTGCAGTAATTTCAGTATGGACACGACTTGGCTAATCTAGCGACCCATAGTAAATTTTTATTAAAACCATACATTACAAAACTCATTCATCTCTAAGTGTCCCTGGGTTGGGCACATACTTCTTTACATACGCAAAGAAAAAGAAAGCAGATGAGGGTAACGTTTTTCAGAATCTTACCCGACGATCAACCTTAAGGAGGACCAATTTCGATGATGGTGCCCCCAACCATAGTTGGGAGGTTTTCAAAAAATCTCTAAATACAACCAGCGTCGAACGCTGTAGAGGGATTGATGGGATCACTCCATGAATCTCCATTTTCATGGCCATCATAACAGATCAGATCGATCCAGATGGTATACTATATGCTCTCCCTATTGCTAAATCCCATGCTAGAGAGGATCGGTTTTTTCACACGCATGCATTCGCGTCCTAAACATTTCTGAATCTTATGCTAGACATGAATCATTTATCCCAGGTCCTAGCATTTGCAAACTACCTCCTCTAACTACATCGCATGAAACACTTCATACTGGGGAAATCGAAAGATCATTAGGATAATCTAGGGCCGATTCCTTCTCTCTCACTATCTTGATGGAAGCGTCCAACCAAAACAATTCATTTGATTTCCCCAGGGAAATTAGAAAATCATTCTCCTCTCCCTTAATTCTGCGCCTCCCTCTTAGCTATCCAAGAGACAAGTGGCGTGACTGTTCTTCCAGTGTCTGCAAGCTATTAAGACATTTCTGGCATCCCTTCTTGTTACAGGAATAATTCCCACTATTTTCTCCACGGAAATAGCAACTTAAGATTTTACCTGTTATAGTATAAAAATAAAATCCCCAACTATTCAAGTCTACCCAGTTATAATTAAATATGATAATGTTATGTCATTTATAAATAAATATATATATGTCTCCATACATATTTATAATTCTAGTCTCTTATGATATAACCCATATAATTATATGTTTAATACTTATATCTTTATTCAAGTCTACCCACTTATCATTAAGTATGATAATGTTATGTCATTTATAAATATATATATGTCTGCATACATAGTTATAATTCTAGTCTCTTATGATATAACCCGTATAATTATATGTTTAATAGTTATATCTTTTGTAGGATTTAGCATGGTAACTTTTACCCGTATTTTCATCATTTTACCATATAGTTTGATGTCGTAACAAGTAGTGGGTAAGACATCTCCTTTCCCTTTGATAAAAGAGGATCATGAAGATTACTCATTCTGTTAGCCGAAGTAGTCTAGACCCATCATGACCTGTGTTATCTTAGGCCGTTAAGGTAGTTGTTGATATTTTGTCATTTCTCGAGCCCCATCTAACCTTTTACCATTTTTTTTAGTGGATTTCGTCCACCATTATTTTTCTAGTTGCATAATGTCCTTAAGTTGCCTAAGCCTACCACTTAGGGGATTGGCTCATATAGAATGACAAGGTCTTTCTGGTGGGGCCTTGGCCTTGTCCCCTCACCAAAGACAAGTACAATCAACATTCATAATTTACAAAATATCTAGGGTGTGCAAGAGGGATGTTACACTTTTTGAAACTAGTTTTTTTTACTTTGATTTCTAATTACATAGAGTAGTTGATTCTAATTGACATGCTTAAATTTTTGTTTGGTGAATGAATGCTTTTGTAAATTAGAATTTAATCTCTTTTTTCTTAGTGAATGAATCAATAAATTAGTTTTGTGATTTCCTTTTGGCATTAAAAAGTAAATTATATCATCATAGAATAATCTCATAGCTCTTTTAAATTATCATAGGAATTTAGCCCTAGATTATATTACCATGCACATGCAGTGTAGTAACTCAAAGTTTACCTACCTTGGTTGATAATTAAATTGAAGGTGAATTAATTAGTTATATTTAACGTGGCATTTTTTACAACATAAATCTAAAAATATAAATATGAAAAGGCTCCCCACATTTGAATAAGGATATCTCTAAAGGACCATCTATGCTAAGCATAGTACCACACCCTTCTATATAACCGAGATAGCATTTCATCCATTTAAATCATGATTTTCTAAGATGATCAAACCATCAAAATGTATCTCAAAATAGATGTAAAAATTCCAATTTGTCAAATATGGGCATTCTCCCTCATAAAATAACTTCAATCTGTGACAAAAAGAGGAATATTTTAATCAAAACCATATGAATAAAAAACTCAATTTTATCAACTCTGAACTGAGTTTATAAATACATGTCTTAAATATTATTGGCAATCTTAATTTATTAATCGTATGTGATATATGGTAATATTATTCTACGATTTCTATGAATATAAACTATTTTGTTTTTTGTAAGTAAGTTGGAAAATTCTATTATAGTACAAAAAGATGGTACACTAGGAAGATATAGAAGAGTTCTTTGGAAATGACCTACAAGAGGTCTTTGGAAAATGACCCATGTCTAGACTAAGACATGGCTTCTTAAGGCCTACCCCACCTGTCAGAAACTGAACAAGGATTCAAACAATCACAAAGCTGACATGAAATACCCTGTGGGAACCATAGGGGCTGGGTCCCACCAAAAAAGACACAAAACAACAACAAAATCATAGATTCCTATCCTCCTAAATCTTAACATAGCAGGCTGCACCGAAGCGAGCAATTAGACCGGCATCCACATATATCATAACAAAAACAAGACAAAAGCCTCCCGCCAGACACCCCAGACTTAACTTCTTGCCGCCCGGTTGGGGTCCTTGATCTAATCCTCACGATGAGCGGGAACAGTTCTTACCAAAAAATTGGATAGGGAATTCACGGGGGTGGTTGTGTGGAACCTTGGACTACCCATCATATCCTAAGCAATCTGCTCCAAGAGACAGAAACCCGCAGCACTATCCTGCTACCCGCGGCGTATGATGTCTAGGGCATCTCAGATTCCTTGGGCAGTCTTAATATTCTCCTAGATGTCCTAGGCCAACAAGATGCGAGAGGTACAGAAGGGGTTGGGAAACAATGAACGACCCATTAGGGCCTTGAACTCCTGAAGGATGTCAATTTCCAGAATGACAATGAATGGCTCTATAGCAGTTGGCATTTCTGCCATGTACTAATGACCCCAATTGAAGGGTTTCACTATTGAATTATCGCTCCTTGAAGGCATAGAGTCGTTCATGGAACTAGGGGAAGCCTCACTATGGCTTTCTCCCCTATTGATACCTCTTGCTTGATTGTGTACCCTCCAGTAGCGTGGCATGGTGAATGTACATAGACGAACACTAGGAAATAATAGAAACATAAACATCACATTGCATAGATCCTTACTCTCCACAGATACCGAATTTATAGAGCACTGCTCCTCCGAGTCCTTTCATCAAAAAACATTCCCCATAAATTTACTCCTGCTGGCCATAATTCACTGCCCGTCCCCCTACTCATTTTGATCTCTCACCGTGTGTGACTGATTCGACACCTTTTGCTTCATAGGGGGCCAAATAATATGGACATCCACCATATTTCTCATTCCTACCACCTCAAACGTAATCTCTATACTCTTGATCTTACATGCTCGTCCTCTCCTCCACTCTTCCCATGGATGGGAATGTAGATAGCCTCTACTCGCAGATATAAATCCAAGCCCAATACCTGTTGTTGAACTGACCTTTCGCTGGCCCACGTGTGCCGTACCATTGCCACATGTTTAGGCATGCATCAATTTGACCCCATCTAGTGATCAAGAGTTTTCCAGACTTACCTTGTTATCCATCGTGAAATTCGAGGGCCCGCTATGTGGTGTCGGCGCATCATTCGTCTGTCTTTCCATTAAATATTGATGCCAGCTATCGTTCTCATGCCGCGGTATGGAATGACTCAGGAGTTTGTATGAGTTACATCTTCCATCCTTGTTGTCCTCCTCTAGAATCAAGAATCATTGCCAAATTGTCTAGGCATTTCCTTTGTCATCAATTTCCTCTGCATGGAAAGATATGCCACTTTCCACTCCTTTGTTCGCCATGGCATCTGCCACCTTCTTGCCCTCCTCTTTAACATGTGAAAACAGAATGGCTTCCTAGTGTTGGAGACATTTACCACCATACACACTCTTTTTGGTCAATTTGGACTAGTTAAACCACTATCATAAGTTTTATTGACGTAATTGACATCAGAGGAGCACTGTAAGACACAAGCATGAGCACACCCATGCCTACCTTTAGTAAAGGAGGCTAACTTAACCTTCTCTTACATTCAGGGAGGCTAACTGGAGCACTCTAGGGGTGATCTAAGTGTCATAAATGCACTTTATTGCTAACTGATGGTTATAATCAGTTAAACAGAGCAGTGAAGGTGCATCTCTTCATTAAATTGATTATTTAATGATTATTTAATGAACTGGAGTCAACAGGGGCGCCTCCAACCACTTTTGATGACCAGTTATAGTTCAGTTAACCTCATCCAGGTTCATTGGAGTAATTGATGCGGTACCACTTGTTGGTTGGCTTGCAGTGACATGTGTCTAAGTTACTTTCAGTTAGACTCAATCATTTATTGCACTCTGACTTTAGTTGGGGCTCAGGTGAGTCAATTAGGGTTTTGATCAGTGGTTAACTTGAGTGTTTTCTGTGCCTTACATTCAGTTAAGCTAGAATCACTCATTCAATTTGAATGACCTCCTTGGGAATTCAAATTGTCTTGGCATTCATGCTTCCATCATGATAATTGTATTGTATTATTCATTATTCATTTGATTATACAGAGCTTCTACTTCCATTGTAGCACCATTTTTACAATTTTATGATTATCTGTCTGTATTCTTTGTTAGACTGTGTTTTCATTTACTAGACCATTGTGACAAATTAATATGGTATTAGAGCACACGGTGGGACAAAGCTCAAATCTCTCAAAAACAAGGTTTTTGATAGATCTTGCATGAAAACAAGGTTTTTGATAGATCTTGATTGACTATGCTGGGTGTGATGAAATCCTAAAATGTGCAAGTTGACCGACCTTACGATGCCCCTTTTGTTGTGATTTTCAGGTTTTTAACACGTGAAAGAATTCACTCCAGTAGTTTCAGATGGATTCTTCCATAGAACTCTTGACTCCGTTCAATTTCCACTCATGGAAAGGAGACATGGAGATCCAGCTATGTGCCAGATGACTCTATAGGGTCACTATGGACACTGAAGAAGAGCCTACTTCCATGAAAGACAAAGCTATATTCTTGAACAACAAATATGAAGCATTCGGATTCTTGTGCGTCTCTATTTCCTGGGATCTTGATTTCCATCTTTCAGGATTGAAGACTCCAAAGTAAATATGGGACAAATTGGAAACCCGGTATGGAAAGTAGGATGATTTGAGAGTATACTAGCTTGAGAATGAGTTGATGTCTCTCCATCCTTCCAATTTTGAGAGCTTGAATGACGTTTTCACAAAGTTCAAGCACATTGTCTTACTGTTGAAGCAATGTAAAGTGGAGAACGAGGATAATCAGCTCATCCTCACCATACTCTCCAAACTTGGAGCTGATTACTTGGTTTTTGTCTCTACATTCCGTGCAGGGAAGCTCACAATCCCTAGATGGAAGATTCCTTCACTCAATGCCTTCATTGAGTCCCTAACAAGTGAACATGATAAGGAATATATAAAAAATATATATGTGTGAAATTTGAGGTATGTTACAATTACCATTTGAAGTATACAAGTATTGATTTAAGTGGTTTAATTAGGTGTAACAATAGTTTAGGATGGCTTAAGATTTAATCAGTGAAAAATTTCAACAATTTCAACTATTTTTTATAATAATTACAAAGGTAAACATTAACCACAAATTATTAGACATAACATCATCTTAGAAAGATTTATATAGTAATAATTTGTTCTTAATACAAAATATTAAAATATTTTAAGTAAACAAAAAAGGTCAAAGAATGAGATGTTTAATCTCAATCATACAATTTGAATTAAAGTTTTAATAATTAGTTCACCAATGTCTACAATACAGCATGGAAAGATATAAATATTAACAACAAATTATTTGACAATAATATATCTTATCATTAATATTTATATGACTATACCTTCCCCTAAATACAAAATCTTAAGAAATCTATATGTTTAATCTCAACAATACAATGTAATAACTACTTTGTTCCTCAATCTTTACACTACAATGTAGATTTTGTTAGTAATGAAATCTCATCACTTCTTGCATATTTATCAATTGGTTCTTAGAGAAATTTCTATAGTTGAAAATCCGTATCTTTTGTCTAATTTTAAGAAGATATAGTACAATTGCACCACCTTAGTTCCAATTCCTTTTTGTAATTCCCTTTTGTAGATTTTAAATTGCAACTCTTTGCATATTTTCCTCTCATTCATTACTAAGTCTCTACAATGCATGGAGATGTGATCTTCTCTTCCTCTATTAACATGCATGTTCACTCTTTGCAATTCAATTCATAAATGGAAAATCACTCTGGTTCTTTGTACATTTCCCTCTTCTGCTTGTATTTCTTATATAAGTTATTAGATTTGAAATTGCAAGTGTTTGCAGATTTTAGCAATTTCATCTATAACTGAGTCTTCATTCTTGTTCTTATATGACTCTTTTTAGATTTCCCTATTATATGTCTAATTAGGTTTTAAATTGCATGTTTTACCATTTTTCCCATGTGTCTTTATATGAATTATTACCTAGATAGAAAAAAATATTATGTAAATTTCACATTTTAGTAGGTTTTACGAGCTTTTCATCATCTGTTAAATTTGGTGGAAGGTTGGGTCATTAGAAATAGATTTTGTTTGCTAGTTTAGTGATGATATCTATTATGTGAATTTGATAGGTAAAAGTGGGTTTTATGAGTTGAACAAGGATAAGGATATAGTTCATAAGATAAGGGTTATATAATAATATATATTTTTTATATTGAATTAGTTTTTTTGTAAGATGACGTAGGAAATTTTTTGTAATATCTCCAAATTAAATTTATCATTATTTTTATTTCAACAAGTTTTATTACTTTATTGATTAAATGGTCATATCTCAAAATTTTCCAAATTTTGGGTTGAAATAAACATTTATGGATAAATATATAAATAAAATATTTGAGAACAACCATGCTAAATGAGGAAATCTTGCATACTAGAGTGGAAGTGAAATGAAGGTTAACATGGGGGAAATCAAAGCTAGTCTCTAAAGTGCAATGATGGGACTACACTCTCCCTAAAACTCAAGGATTCTAATAGCTCCTTGTTATAGCAGATTTTACCACACATGGTGAATCACACTTGTATGTCCTTCCCCTGTCCCTCTGCAGACTCCTAAGACCCCTTGGACCATTTTTTGTCCATTGATGTTTCCTGGACCATCCCTAAAAACATGTGAAAATTGCTATACGCTACTTTTAAACCCTTTATCGTGTATATATGCAGGTTTGACCTCTAAAACCGCGTACATCGGGATGTGTACAAAAATCCAAATCCTTTTGGAGTTTTCCTTGACATGGATCTGACTCACTTGTCTCCTCCCATATGCCTTGAGATCACTCGGATTCCACCTTTCATTACCCCATTGAAGAGCTATATAAGGAACCCTTTGGATACATTGAAGCCATAAGAAAATTGAGAGCAAAGAAACTATAGTCCATTGTTGCCGGAACTTGTGCTTGAGTCTACATCTCTTTGTCCCTTGGAGCACTTTAGTGTTCTTCCCAAGCTTGCCTCTTGCTTGTGAGCTTGCTATCGAGAGATGGAGGATTGAGGTGGTGGAGGCCCAAGTGGGGGATTCAGTGTCTCCGATTCATAGACATTCCGATATAGGTTGTATTCATTGTAATCTCTGATATTATATTAATAGAAATATCTTTTCCTGTCCAATAATGTATGTTTGAATGAATATTTTATCCATGGATGATTTCAAATGCTTATACATTGTTCATTATATATGCTAGAGTAGATCTAACACCAATATATATAGTATGGTTGTCTTGTTTACTTATTGTTGAGGAAGTGATTCATCAATTCAAGCTAAAGTTGGAAAGCTCAATGGGGATCTACTTCAACCGTCCGTAATAAGGTACGAGTTTTGATCCTTTAGTGTTAGATATTTGATTTCTCTTGCATATGGGAAATGATTGATTTATGGAGACAAGCTGTCTGTTGTGGTACCCCAAGCCATAGTAATTTCTCTCCATAACAGAATTGCCGACTCCACTGGGGAGTTCCTAGTAGTTGTGTTTTGGGGGTTCTCTATCGGCATTCAATGACTTTGAATCGCTCTTTTTTCTCTATTTTTGTGTCGGGTCTGGGGACATGTTAGCCTCGTAGTGTCTGATTGGTGTGAAGTTTGTTTCAGCTTGTCTATTTGGCTTTAATTTTATGCACTTTTCTTCCTGTACATGAGTTCTGAACTCACAATCGCGTATATACACGGTTTTGACTGCTATATCCATGTACCCAGACAAGTTTACTACGAACAGTCACATATGCGCTTGGTTTGACCTCCTTGAGGAAGATTGATTGTTGCTGGGTGAATTTTGGGGATTGATGAGTCTCCTTTGATACTGCTAGAGTCTGTATACACCTCTGTTTCTGACCAGAGACGTTTTTTGTTAGAGTAATTTTTTTTTTTTTTGAAGAATGTTCTTGTCATTGCATTTTCGATTTTTTTTTTTGGGATTAGTGCAGTAGATTTCTTTTACCTTAGTACTTTACTTGAGTGCTGCTTGATTGTGCTTGTACAGTTGGGGGGTTGTATAATCATTCTTTTGCTTTAGTATCTCATTTTTATTTCAAAAAATCCAAAAATATTTGATTATCATTATGCATTGCATCTTGCATTTTGCATAGTACTTGCATTAGATTTGCTTTGAAGTATTAGTCAGGATTTCATATAGGAAATCTTGCATTTATTAATTGAAGAAAATTGTGCATTTCACATAGTAGCATACCCTGTTTTTCATGGACACAATCCATTTGCATTGATTGTTAGGTGTGCATTTTGCTTCATGTTGCGTCATAACACCATTGGTTGCACAATCATCTACCATTTTTGAGTAATAAATCCAATTAAAATCAACGCTTAATTAAAATGAACTACACTATTTTATTTGATAGGGTTCACCAACAAGATTAGGTTTTAGGCTCTTGGAATAGTTCATTGTGAGTAAATTCTTCAAGACCACTAAACAACAACATGTATGTGTCTGTCCAGGTCAAAGCGTGAAATTCCTTGGTATAATTGGTGTTTCTCAGGATCCTCCTCTCTAAAGGGAGTTAAGCACGATGCAGTGTGAGCGGTTATAGATTGGGATGACCCCTAGTCATAACTAAGTAACACCAGATATATTTCTAGTATTGTATTCATATCTGGGGGCTCTTTCGGGAGTTTTGGGCTTTGCTACCCTACGCATACGGTCAATCCCGCCTACGACTGTCCACCTAAGCATTGATTATATTGAGGTAACCTTAGTTTCCTTACCTAGGATATCGAGGGGGTACTTTGCAGGGGTTATTTTGTGGGTGTCCCGGCCAAGTTGGGGTCGAAAAGCAGAGTCGCTTTACTCGTTGAAGCTGAGGGCCACAATAATTGGTTACGTACCTCCGCTTGTTGTGTATGGGAGTCTCAAGCCTCTCCTAAGCGAAACATACCTACTTCATTCAGAAGCTCATTTATCCTACCCTTGATTACTTTTGTTTAGCTTTAGATTTTATTGGTGTCTGATTTGTGCACGTTAGCTTGCCTAGGGTTTGTGTCATTAGAGATTTTTTTACATTTTTTGAGTCATTATGGATTCGGGTGCGGCTCCTCGCCGTTCTCGTCGGTTAGCAGGACTTCTGCCTTCTACATCTCCTCCTCCTTTGGGAGTGAGAAATAGATGATTTAGGTGGAGTACTTTGCACATTGATTCACACACGATGGGAGACCATGAAGAAAGTATTCTTGAACCACCCTCTCCCATTCGAGTGGAAGATGGGGAGTTTACTCCTACCTATGATCCTTCACCTGATATGACTGAGTTGGTTCCATGAATTTCTAAGATAGGTACTTTTAATGATAGACCTACTCACTCTAGTGTTGATCCCCTATTGACGCATCACCGCTATGGCATGCTGGAAGACGAGACTTATTATGAGCCCGCGAGCACTAGTTATGGTAGTTATGGTATGTTTGGTATGCCCACACATGATTTGGCATTTCATGTTGAGTCAAAGTTTGAGCCTAACACTACACCTAGGGGCACTCCTATTCCTTACCATGTGGAGAGGTTTGGGAGCACAAGTCACATTGCACCTTCCATCCCGGCAGTGGAAGCTACATCACATATTACTGCTAAGCCTAGGGTTAGTGATCCTATTAGGATACTAGATCCAATATGAGTGACTATAGGGAACACCAGGTACATAGTTTCACAGATCCCTTCGTCTTCGGTTCCTTGGTCTTCAAATGTTGTTCCTCCACCTCATTCATGTGGTCCTTCGGGACGACATATTGCTACGATTCATGTCCATACTCTTGTTACTCGACCAGTTGTGTCTCAGGTTCAAGTATTGCCTGTTGTTTCGAGAGGTCATGTTCATACTTCTAGAGGTCATGTTACAACTTATGGAGTGTATATTCCTACTTTCGGAAAGTATATTCCTACTTCCGGAGTGTATATTTCTACTTATAGAGTGTCTCATGGGACATCTCATGGGATGACTTATGAACCTTATTATGGGACACAATATGGATAGGGTTATTCAGCTTATGGTTACGGGTATCAACAACCTGCTTAATCTCCTAATTATGGATTTGTAGCCCCACATACTCAAGGTACACCACATTATGGCGCTTCCATGCCACCCTATACGGGTCAAACGAGAGGAGGGCACTATGGTCAAGGCCATGGTGGTTACGGTAATCAGACGTATGTGAATCAAAACTATCAGGGAGTGGTGCACCGACCTACTCATCCTAGGCTCCCTTTCCTTGCAATGCTTAAATATTCCTGACTTGTCGAGATTGACGAACAATCCTGTATCTCATGACCTGACATGGCTGGATGTCCCTACTAAGCTTCCCTCGGACATACCCAAATTCGAGGGAAAACTTGGACAGGATCCGAGTGAACATGTTACAACATTTCACCTATGGTGCTCTTGAAATTCCTTACATGAAGATTTGATACGTTTAAGGCTATTTCAACGCACCCTTATAGGGCCTACCACAAAATGGTATATAGAGTTACCTAGGGGGGCATTCACTTTTTTCAACAACCTAGCGATGAATTTTCTTAACCACTTCCAGCTACCAATGCGTTATGACATTGGTATGGAACTCTTGTCGACATTTAGGCAGGATAAATCCACCCATATCTCGGACCATATCCAACAGTGGCATAGACGAAAGAGGTTGATTAAACTCTTTATACCGCTGGAATTCCTCCTCGAATGGTTCCTTAAGTCGTTATTGCCTTATATAGCGAAGGATTTTTCTACATCCGGAGTGCAAAATGAGGAACAAGCCATTTTTAGGGTGCAGGAACTGGATTTGATTTATGCTCAATTCAGTTTGTTATATGAGATCATTCCCAATGCTCTACATTCTAGTTTCAACCCCGAAGTTAAACCTGGACCACATGCCGATGGCATTTTTGGTTGTGTGAGTGCTAAACCTACGGATTCGGTTGTGAAACATGTCAGTCAATTGTCAATCAACCAATCTGCTTTAGGACAAGCCATGGCTTCATCTCAACCCACCCAAGCGGCGAGTGTGCTTTCAGTGCAATCGTCGGACCGGAAGTGTAACTAGCAACCCGAAAGGAATAAAAAGAAGGGTAAGAACAATCGTAAGGGTGGGAATAGGAATGAAAATGCTAATACTAATGACAAGAACGCTCGAAATGCTAGGGGGGACAAGCAATCTAAATGTAAGGTTAAGTTTCCTTGCAAGCTGTGTAAGGAGGATCACCTCAATTACTTATGCCCTCGTATCAATGAAGCCTCAAGATTCTTTGTGCAAGGCCCATCTGTGCTGACCAACCCTTTACCTCTCAATCAAAACATGAACTCGAGGACCCATGATCATTCTTGATCCAGATGGAGATCGATGGCCACCCACCTATTCCATTGGCTCAAAACAATTGTCCATTGTGGCAGTTTCCTAGTTATTTTTCGGCAGTTTTTCGAGTCCTAAACTTTTGGGGCCGTTTTGAGGCCTTAAACGACATTTTTTGGAGATTCGGGGCCAAATGGTTGCCATCGGCATGCATTTGGCCGACCAAAAGTTGTAAGGCTTAGATATACCTTTCCAACGAGCTATCGAACACCCAAATCGGAGATCGTATGCAAAAGTTATGACCCCAGGAAGTTGACTGTTCAACTTACCACATTGGGGCCGCAAACTTTATGACGGTTCATCTTCTAGGGTTACGTTTTGGGAATTTTGGGGTTCTCACCTCATTTTTATTATAAATAGGCCCCTTTGGCCTCATTTTGTATTCAGCTTGGCACTAATGAGCGTAGCAACCACATCTCTTCTCAGAGATAGCTACCACCATTCTAGCAATTGTATTACAGTCTGTTCTATTTCCGCCATGTAATAGAATATGTTTTTACTGTATCTTTGTTATCTTTGCAAAATGTCTGTTATTATGACTCTGTGTATGTTCTTTCATTTCGTTCACGCATAAATCCGGATCAAGTCTGGTGGTGATCAATATTTCCGGAGGGTAGTGGTCATGGTTGCATTAACATGGTGCATGCTACGAAGGTTGTGACCCATGCGAAGGACTATGGTTCGTCACAACCCAACCTGGGAAAGGAACCTGATCCACCAGGGACTCTTTTGCATATTGAAAAACCTATGGATAAACCTGAAGTTGCACCTCACATTCCTAAGGGAGTCCTTAAGCATTTGGGGCACAATCCTAATGCCTGATCCGCCTAGAACTATTCTGTTGTCGAGGATTTAGGCCACACTCCTTGTGCGATGTCTGCATTAGAAGTACTTCAGAGTTGTCCTTCACAAAGGAAGGCTTTGCTTTCTGCCCTTGGTGTGACTGATGATAATTCTTCCTCTGTGATTAAATTTGAAACCACAGGACTTCATTGTCGCTTGCCTTAACATGTAGAATGTCTTAATATGACCGTCAAGCACACTTGATTGACAAAGGCGCTGCTGCTTCTGTGACATCTTTATCATGTTCGAATGGTTTAGGTTCCGCTGAGTTGTCTAAATCTGGTACCATGTTGACTGCATTTGATGGGAGATCGTGTAGGCCGCACACGATCCTTCCTTCCCTTAAGGTCTGTTTGGGAGGGAAGACCATTGCGATAGAGGTTGAAGTGGTTGATGCGCCCCTTGACTATAATCTCTTGCTGGGTAGGAATTGGATGTATAGTATGCAGGTTGTAGCTTCTTCACTATTTCGCATTATATGCTTTCCATTTAAAGGGAAGATAGTTATGATTGATCAAACGTCGTTCAAGAATCCGTCGGTTACCGCATCTTTGGGAGCTTTGATCCCGATTGTAGAGTACTCTCAGCCGACAACTGGGAGTGTGGGTGTGGGCATCTATCCATCCCTTGTGGGAAGCTTTAGTTGTCCTGCACCTGTCCTTATGATAGGGTCTAGTTCTGATGAGGCTTCTACATTTGTGATATCGGTGTCTTTTCACATGAATCATATGGAAGATCCTTGGATTCTTCCTACACTGAATACTTCAAGTGAGCCCATCGTGATGGACGTACCGTTGCCTACAACTATGGTAGCTTATCAAGATAATATTGAGTGTGTTGCAGAGCCTAGTCCTTCCTCTTCACAGACGGAGGAGGAGAAACCATATGTGCTTCCTGCATGGGCAGTTCAATCTTCTCACGCACATGACTGCCTTGATAATGTATTTTCGTCAGATGAAGCAATTATTGAGGCCATGTCAGGGGTTGAGCCACCTTGGGAATAGTTGCATCATAGATCTTATTTTCTTCCCAAGCTTGACCGCTTGGAGCATGAGGACTTTAGGGAGGTTCTTAGTGAGAGAATTGGTAGTCCCATGGTTCCTTTAAGCTCTCCTAGTTATATGGCTAATGGGAAAATGACAAATATATCTCCTACCATTCCTATCAATATCTCTCGTGATCCTGGCAGGATTGAGAATGCTCATACTGGGGCAGAATGTTCCAATGCTTAGATTCAAGAATACACGATGTTGTTTAAAGAATTTCATGATATCTTTGCTTGGTATTACAATGAAATGCCAGGTATTGACCCTCGCATTGTTGAACATGAGATTAAAACTTATCCCAATGCTAAGCCTATTCGACAATGCTTGCGTGTAGTAAATCCTAGGAAAGCACCCGCGATTAAGGTAGAGATAGAGAAACTGTTGAAATCCGGTTTTATCTATCCTGTTCCCTTGACGGAGTGGGTTTCAAATCCTGTTCTGGTGGATAAGAAGCAGGGAACGATCTGCATATGTACTGATTTCTGTGACTTGAATTGTGCCTGTCCTAAAGATAATTTTCCCACCCCATTTATATATCAAATCTTGGATGAGTGCATGTGTAGCGAGGTATTTTCTTTTATGGATGGATTTTCTGGATACAATCAGATACAAATTAAACCTGAGGACCAATAGAAGACTGCATTTATTTGTCCTTGGGGAACCTTTGCATATCGAAAAATGCCTTTAGGCCTTAAGAACGTCGGAGCTACTTTTCAGTGGGCTATGACCTTGATCTTCCATGATCTCAAATCGATTATCAAATTATTTTTGGATGACCTTGCTGCTCATTCTTGTATGAGAATGCGTCATTCCTATCATTTGAGATGAGTATTCGAAAGGTGTCGCCATTATTTGGTCAGGTTAAACCCTCACTAGTGCATCTTTTGTGTGAAGTCTAGTCACTTATTAGGATTCATTGTTTCCAAAGAGGGTATAAGATTCAACCCTTTGAAGGTTGAGGCAATACTTCAGTTGTCTCCCCCAAAAAACATTAGACATCTTCAATGTTTGCAAGGCATGGAAAACTTCTTACAGAGATTCATTTTCAACTTCGCCAATTTGACTAGAGGCTTTATGCATCTTTTGAAAAAGGACACCACCTTTTGTTGGGATGAGTGAGCCCAAGATTCCTTTGATGTGCTTAAGCGAGCCCTAGAATCGGCCTTGGTGATTAGTCCCCCACACTATAGCCATGATTTTCTACTTTATGTGGCCGCGTCCATGGAGACGATTGGTATGGTTTTGGTTCAAGAGGATGAGGAGATCCAAGAGCATGTCATATGCTATCTGAGCCGAAATCTTATTGACACGGAGATCCATTATTCCCATGTTGAGAAGCTTTCCTTAGCTACTGTACATGTAGTTCAATGGTTGAGACATTATATTCTCCTTCGCTAGACCTTGGTTGTATCCCATGTCAATCCATTTCAATTCATCCTCACTCAAAGGATGATTGGAGGAAGGTATAATAAATGGCTTGTGATATTGCAAGAATTCAACCTCGAGTTTGTTTCAGTAAAATTGAAGAAATCGTTAATTTTTGCGGAGCTTATATTGAATTTCCCAAGCGAAGCCGAGGAGATGGTTTGTGAAGATATGTTTATCGATGAGCACATCTTCTTAATCTCAGCTTTGGACCCATGGTATGGGGATATTATTATATATTTACAAACATTTAAGGTCCCTACTCACCTCTCATGGGATGAATGACGACAATTACGTCACGTATCCAAGAATTACCTCATAGTGGATAACACTTTGTACCACCATGGGGTAGATCCCATTTTATGTCATTGTTTAACTCACGAGGAGGCTGAGCTTGTGTTGAATGATTGCCACAAAGGGGCATGTGGTGGTCATTTATCTGCACTTTCAACAACCCAAAAAATATTGAGAGCAGGTTATTTCTGGTCGTTGATCTTTAAATATTGTGTAGATGGGGTCAAGAAGTGCCACCCTTGCCAGGTGTTCGCACAGAATATGCACTCGCAACCTGCCCCGTTACATCCCATCATCACTGCCGGTCCCTTCACTAAGTTGGGGCTTGATTTTATGGATTGCAACCGAGCTTCAGCTGGGGGGGCATCATCATATCATAGTGGCTATTGATTATTTCACAAAATGGGCTGAGGCTATGCCTATAGTTAAACTTGACGGTGAGACAGCCACGCACTTCGTATTCAACCAGATTATTACTGCTTCAGTAATCCAAAGAATCTTGTCACTGAACATGACTCGCACTTTTAGAATCATATGATGGAAGAGTTCGCATCGAAGTTAGGATATAAGTAGGAGCATTCCTCCTCTTATTACCCTAAAGCGAATGGATAGGTAGAAGCAGTGAACAAATCACTCAAATCCATTCTCCAATGAACCATCGCACAAAGCAAGACTAATTGGCAGATTATGTTATATCTTGCTTTGTGGGCTTATAGAACCGATGTTAATACTGCCACGGGTTTCTCTCCATATCAGCTTGTACATGGAGTGGAGTTGGTATTATTGGTTGAGTGCGAGATTCCTTCTTTGAAGCTAGCCATAGAGCTCTTACTAGACACTTCCATATTGGAGGAGCGTTTGGTCCACCTAGAGCAACTTGATGAGTAGCGCCGAGATTCCTTGGTGGCTCTAGAAGTGAATAAGCATCGCGTTAAGGTCAAGTATGATAAGTATGTCCATCTAAGGAGGTTTAGTGAGGGAGACATGGTCCTTTTTTGGGATCAACCGAAAGAACCCTTGGGGGCAGGAAAGTTTAACCCCATGTGGCATGGTCGTTACGTCGTTAAACATGTGTTAGAGAAGGGCACTTATGAGTTCGTGGATTATGAGGGAACGACCTTGGCAGAGCCTAGAAATGGGCTCTATCTCAAAAAATGCTATGCATGATTTTCAGCCAAGGCTGGTTATTGTATATTATTGTACAGTTTTGCATATCTAGGTCTTTTTCTTATGGTGATTGGGTTTGTGATTAGTTTCTGTTTGTTTTGGCAGATGTCAATGGAATCTTCCACCTTCATAGGATTCACAGATGGTGTGAGCCATCACACTCAACACTCAGACTTTGCTGCTTGGTTGATTTATACTCCTATGGGTCAGGTATTATCTTCAGTGGGCGTATGTTTACGACCCTCCTCAAACAATGTTGTTGAGTATAGTATTGTTATTGAGCTTCTGCAGGATGCCATTTCACATGGTGTTCTCTATCTTGAGGTATGAATTGATTCCGAGTTAGTAGTGTCACAGCTTAATGGTTTGTACCATGTTAGAGATCCAATATTATTAAGAATATTCTTACATGTGAGATAGTTAGAACGACAATTTGACAATATTACATACATACATGTTCCAAGAATTAATAATCAAGTTGCTGACTCATATGCTAACTACGTGTTAGATTGGCATTTGTTTCATACACAATAAGCTCATCACAAACATAAATTTTTACACATGTAAATAAATAAATTGATCATCATAAAAGTTTTTATAAACATTCAAAATGTGGTAATACATAGTGTCATAATACAAAACTGGGGCTCTTGAGCCACCAAAATATAACACAGTAGTACAAAATATATCACTCCCAGGTATCTAAGTATGTGGAGGAAGAGGGGGCTTATGATCATGGAATGTCACCATGACTCTAGCTAGCCATCGAAATAAATACACCCATGCTTGTGGTACACCCACCACCTGGCGCTACATGGCCTCAGGAAAGTCCTCAACTTGCACCATGGGTACTCTGTGTGTCAGTCTCATGAAGTTGGTATGAATGCTTTGGAGCGTCCGCTCCGCATCCGCACCTGTCATGTTCTCTCCTCTTCCCCTCCGTCTATGATGAGGGAAGCCTTCAGGCCTCCGTGGTCCCACATATGCATGCATATGGTATATGTCACTATGTATTGTCACCCAAAAAACATGTCTTTTGATTCCACATAATAAAAAAACACAAAAAAAAATTAAATAACTCAAATTTTTTAAAAAGATGGTCGAGATTTGTTACCAATGTCATCGTATGCTGATCCTGGTGGTAGCGACATGTCTGGGTCTCCCCAAAAATCTATCCCCGCATAGGGGTAATCATCAATGGAAACTATCTGTCGTCACCACCATGGAAAGAAATCAGCTGGATAGGGGTTGGATACCCTACCTCCACCCAGTCTGTGCATCGCATCCGCCCAACGCCGTTGGATTGGATCTCAAACCCTGTGTAGAGGAACATCAACTATAGGGCTCAATCCTAGAACACACTCGAAGAGGAACATGCTCAGTATGTTGTTGAAACTGAAGTTTCCCACCCTGCCCATCTTGCAGTCGCTGAGGTGTTGTTTCATGTTTCTTAACAATGTTGTACTCCAATCATAAACTGTGGGCCTCATGCACTCCATGGCATAGAACATCAATGGCCGCGAGGCCTGGTGGAGTGAGGCCAGCCTCGCTATCCTGCCCAGTTTTAGTATAATGGCCTTTAGGCCTAGCACCTGTATGGAGTTAGTTGGGATCTGACTCCCCACCTTCTCCATGTCTGGATAGCGGTACACCACAATGTAGTCATCTATAGTCAGGCCACCTCTGGGCCCGCGAGAGCGTAGCTTCACCACTTCCCCCCGTCAGGAAAGTCTATTAATAAAGTATATGTCCTCCACTTCTATGGTGAGGGACATGCCATCTATTTGGAATGACTCTGAGTCTAGATCCCGGTAGTCTACTAATATCTGCAGCAGTCTTGGCTTGGCCCTTAAGCCACAAAGACACCAAAACTTGTAGAGCCCCCATGACCATAAAGATTATTGAGCCATTAGGTCTGCCCTTACTGCCTCTTCTACATCACCATGTTCATGTTCTCTCCATTCTAGAACCATCCTGCACATAAAATTTGAGTTTGATCCATTATAATACTTAAAAATCATTGAGCACGACCGCATATGCGACTGTTTGTAGGCAACTTTGAGGGCATTTTCCGAATTGTTGATTTCTACGTGGGCCGAACTGCGCATTTAAGATGGGCCTAGAATCCTAAATACACCACGGAAATTGATAAAATTTGCATCAAAATGAAAGAGTAGAGCATGGGTAAGTACCTAGAAAAAACGGTAGTGGATTCTGCCGGCTGGATCTCTTGGAATTCGTTGTTGAAGTTCTGAGCTCAATTGGGTAAAAATTTCAAATGTTATATAATGTTTTTAATTTTTTACTATTTATAGAAATTTTGAAAATTTTGAAAATTTTTACCCCCTTTTCTATAGTTTGGACCATTTTTGGACTAATTTATGATGTAGAAGACCATTTTGAGCACCGTTTCAACCGTTGCTTGGCCATGTTCGTGCTCGTTACATGTATGATGTTTAAACTGGCATATAGGTTAGGATCACCTCCGTTTGCATTTTGCATGACCTTATGACCGTTTCATTATAGCCTTAGGTACGAACCCATTCTATTATGTCACAGAACCTTCTTGTTGTTTTAGAAGTGGCATTATGTGAATGGTAGAGCTTGACCTTACATGGGTACCCTAGTTAGCACCTTATTTGCATTTGGTTCCCATGCTGACATTTTGTCCCTTAGGGTGTGGGAGTGCGTTGTATAGTATTGCGATGACATTTCGAAAGAGCCTCATACTCTTGATATTTTGCTGGCCTATTTCCCTCAGGACTCCCTTATGTCAAGTTGTAATTGCATTATCATGAGATTTTCCTGCCTTATTGAGCCTTACATCGGCTTCCCTGACATTGAGTTTCAGCCATATTTCGCGAGCTTGTCTCATGTCTAGCCATGCAGAGCCATTTTATATATCCTTTGCAGCTCGATTCCCTATTTTTACTGGGAGGGTACCTTCCCTCGAGTGTCACTATCCTACACATGTATCCTTGCATTGAGCATAGGTATGTTCCACTGCTTGGAACTGGTTTGTTTTCCCATTATGACACTCATCTCCTCCTAGTCTATAACTATAAAGCAGTTTTATTCTTTTTCAAGATTTTTAAATATTTGAAAAGGTCCAAAAAAAATTAAAAAACCAAAAAGCCGAACAAGGAAAGATGTTATCTTTGGCAGCTGTCGAGTCATGTCACCTTTGAACAGAGCATTGTATGTCACATCCGCTGATTGGGTTTATAGTTTGACTTTAGGATTTGTACTCATTTATCTGAGTTTATCTCCACCGACTAGTTAAGCTTCCAGTCCCCATGGAGCCTCTATTGATGCCTGCTATGTCGCAGAGATGTCCCAGTTTTGTATATCGAGTCTATGCTGCCTTTATTAAGTCACCATTCATCATTATGCTCTTGTTCAAAGGAAGTTGAAACTTGAGTCGGCCATTCCTCAGTTATCTTGACTTTGCATGTTGGCCATTCTTGGCCAGTTACTGGTTCGTGCACCTTATGATCGAGTCCTTCCACATTATACAGCTTTGCTGAGTACCTTGTGTTGGATGATGGGGGATTTGTTAATGCCCTCCTTCTAGCGGATTTCATCCCATCGACTTCAAATTATTTATTCTGGGATTGGAATCTAGAGTCATTTTTTAGTGCCTTGAGACTTGTAGTCATCAGTGGCAGGTTCTCTCGCCATCGACAATTTGGGAATACATCGATGTCCCCTGATCGATGGATCCTCTCAAGTGTTTGAACTCAACACATCTATTCACACTTGTTAGTTTCCACTCTAATACATTGATTCCAATTATCATTATCAGTGGGTGATCTCGCGTCTATTAACGGTACACATCAATGACCGGTAATCAGACAATGGACTACTGTGTTCGACCTCAACACCTCTATTCACATGGTAGGACTTGTACTCGTAGCGGTTTGTGTAGAAAACCTTCCAAATTGGTGGAATCTCTTATATGCTACCTCCTTGATCGTTCCAGTGTTCATGAGATTTCAGCTCTCGTGACTTGATTCCAGTGTGTGTTAGACATTTTCAGCTATTATGGAGATCATGATCCTTTGTATATCTTCATCATGGAGATTCTGACCTATGTATATTGTACATGACGATGACCATTTATGTCATATTTTGTATCATGCCTATTCATGGCCATTGTACTCTTATGCATTCGGGACTGCTATTTGTATTTGCAGTTATATGCATAGTTGTATCATTGTACTATGCTGATTGGGTGGCTGGTCTTCCATTTGGGATTCTTCATCACTCCACTTCTGGGATGGACTTATAATGTATTTCGGCCATTGTAAGACCCCTCTGACCTCACACATTAGGGGGCATCTGTTATAGCGGATTTTCCCACACATGGTGAATCACACTTATATGGCCTTTCCCTGTCGCTTTGTAGACTCTTTAGACCCCTTGGACCATTTTTTGTCCTTTGATGTTTCCTGGACCATCCCTAAAAACATGTGAAAATTGCTATACAGACTTTTAAACATTTTATCGTGTATATACGCGGGTTTGACCTCTAAAACCGTGTACATCAGGATGTGTACAAAAATCCAAATCCTTTTCGAGTTTTCCTTGACATGGATCCGACTCACTTGTCTCGTGGCCTTCCATATGCCTTGAGATCGCTTTGATTTGACCTTTCATTACCCCATTGAAATGCTATATAAGGAACCCTTTGGATACATTGAACGCATAAGAGAATTGAGAGCAAAGAAACTATAGTCCATTGTTGCCAGAACTTGTACTTGAGTCTACATCACTTTGTCCCTTGGAGCACTTTAGTTTTCTTCCCAAGCTTGCCTTTTGCTTGTGATCTTACTATCGAGAGATGGAGGATTGAGGTGGTGGAGGCCCAAGTGGGGGATTCAGTTTCTCCGATTCGCAGACGTGCCGACAGAGGTTGTACTCATTGTAATCTCTGATTTTATATTAATAGAAATATCGTTTCCTATCCAATAATGTATGTTTTAATGAATATTTTATCCATGGATGATTTCAAATGCTTATATGTTGTTGATTATATATGCTAGAGTATATCTAACATCAATATATATATAGTATGCTTGTCTTGTTTACTTATTGTTGAGGAAGGGATTCATCAATTCAAGCTGAAGTTGGAAAGCTCAACGAGCATCTACTTCAATCATCCGTAATAAGGTACGAGTTTTGATCCTTTAGTGTTAGATATTTGATTTCTCTTGCATATGGGAAAGGATTGATTTCTGGAGTCAAGCTGTCTGTTGTGGTACCCCAAGCCATAGGAATTTCTCTCTATAACACTCGTAAAATTCCAAAGGGAATCTAGTGCTTGTAAAAGACCTAGGCAAAGAAAAAATAAAAGTGGGCATATGCCGGAGGAAATACTCGAGGTGGACTAAAATCCACTCTTGGGATGGACAATTTATCACTAGGATGATCAAAGTTAGTTTTCAATCTACTATGTGTGGTTGTTCCTTTCATATTCGATGTTGCCAATTAAACTAGGATTTAAATTAGAGTTAAATTGATTACAATTTCTATAAATTTGTAGCCTATAGGTTATTTTCTTATACTGTATTAATACAGAATAAGCTCTAATAGTATCTCATATTCATGGATATGTTACATGTTAGAATGAATATTGTAGGAAAGTGAATATAGAGGGAGGGAATACTATTCCCTTTTATTTCTTAAATTAGATATGGAAAATATGTTGTAGCGTTAAGAATTTTGAAAAAGCTAACCTACTTTATCTGTATTTAGAAGATTGAGAAATGGCATTAAAACCCCTTTATTTACTTAAGTAGATCTAGAAAATGCTTTGTGAGGGTTCATATTTCTTTGAAGGATGACCTATTTTTCTATATATAGAAGTTTCTAAAATATATTAATACTAGTAGAGTGATACGACTGATTTCACATGGGTAGAAGAATTAAAAATTCATGTCACAAGTTATCAAATTGAAACTATAGATAGACATTCTCTTCAATCGTTAGTCATTCAAAGTTTAACTGATAATAGTAAAAATTTATTTACTTATTCCTAAATGAAATACTAAGAACCCATAAACTAAAAATTATCAAATCTACCAAATAGAAGCTATTTTCACTCAATGAGTAACAACATATTATCAAAGTGTAAATAACTCGATGTAGCAAACCTATATTATCGTATTAGTAAATGATTGTCAAATCATCACCCCAGGTTAATATATGACTCAATGTTAGGAAATTAGAAAGTTTTGTGCTATAGAAACAATAACCTAAATTGCGATAAAGACATATAACTCTAATGAAACCTAGGTTTTCCATGTTCAATCAAATGATATAAGCATCACGTGAACTAGAATTTGCAAAAAGTCTCAAAAAAAGAGATGTTCATGCTGCGCTTTACATTTCTCCATAGTAACAGGTAGGAAGTGAGTATTTAAATAATACATCAAACAAATGAAAAGAATGAGAGTATTTACTTTATATATGTGTTTGTGTGTGTGTGTTTAACGAGGTACAACCCATTATTTAATTGAAGTTACAAATTAAAAAACAAATGCTGTAGAGGTAGCAAAACCTTTAAAATAAAATTACAAAGTATTTTAAATGTTTTAAGATCCAACTCTACATGGGTAGCCTTTTTTTTTAAATATACAAAATAAATCGAAACATTTAAAAATCAGATGTTGTAGTGGTATCTTATTTTAATATACACAGAAAATCATAATGTGTCAAAATCCATAGAAAGCACATTCTTAAAATAAGGTAACAAAGAAAATTTAAACGTTTCAAAAACCAAGCGTACAGGGTACCTCAAACCAAGGGTACAGGGTACCTCAAACCAAGGCTACACGGTAGCTCATGCATTATACATGTATATTTAAAGAGTAATCTAACCATTTGAACCTAGCGTCCCTCAAATCCAAGCTAGGTCAAGCCCCTTTGAACCAAAAGACTCAAAAAAACAAAATTCTGTTTTTATAGAATAAATAAACTTCCATATATAGAATAGCCACACATATGTATTTTGTATGAATAACCTTTTGGACTTGAAGGACGAAAGGTTATAATAGTTCAAAGATTAGAATAATTTCAAAGAAGTTCAAGGAACCTTAAAAAGGTTTTGTACATACAACTATAACCGGTGAGTTTTGTAATAACCCCTCACAATGCAACCTCGAGACATGAAGAGTAAGTGAAATCCACTGTAAGTAATCCGAACTTCAGCAATTCGTGAATGAAACTGATAAGATAGGTGACTGAAGAACTTTGCAAGACTTAAACAAAAAAGTGGACGAATCCATTAAGGGCAAGGATGTTTGGCTAGGTAGCCATGTTTTCAGATAACAAGTGTCATCTTAAGTATCACAGATGCGAGAGTTCCTCTTATGACTTAAGCATCTTCCTAAACTAACATTAGTAGCTTAGTGCTGCAAGTTTTTGTTAGTAAACTCATCAGGTCTAGATTAACCTTTTTTTGTTAATTAAAATATTTCTATACAATTATAATTCTATATTTGATTGGATATTATCACCTATACAAATATGTTCTGTAATACCTTTTAAATTCCATCTTTAAGGGGGTTTATTTAGATCTAAACAAATTTATTTAGATCTTGCCTTCTTAAGTTAACCAAAAAGAATAGTAGTACCTATATAATATATGCATATGGGCAAAAATGACTGATTATTATAAAAAAAGGGGAAGGAAATATTTAGTATTGGTGTAGACCAATACATAATGAAAGATGGGATCAATCCCTTTTGAAACTAGGATAACAAGGAAATAGTATTTTAAATAACTACTTATTTAGTGGGAGAATCAAGTAAAAACTCACTTGTCTCGTCTTGTGTGGCTTTATATTAACCATTAATTCATTTCATTAAGGAGCCATGTGAGTGGAGATCCTCATGCTTCTTGATATTTTTCCTTCTCCATAAAGTATCGCGGAGCCTCCCTTCCTTTAGGGAATCCTCCTTGGAAAGGAATATTTTTGGTTGAGTAGTTGTTAAACCTAATTCTTTTTATGGTGTAAACTCATGCTAAAAATTAATGACGGGTTACAAAAAATGCGCCGAGCTTGTCATAAGTTTTCATCATGTTGTCGGTATCACTGCTGGTGGACAATTCAAAACAACGAATTTGGTGGGTTTGAATCTCTCAATGCCAAGCCGGAAGTGTGAGTTACCTAGAATTTAGGACCTTAGGGCTGAATGGATGGCACAAAACAAGGGATTGGTTATTCTTTCTTTTAGGTATAAAGAGGAGATGAAGGCCAGTGGGGAGGGCGCCTGCTCTTTCCAAGCTACATAATGGAAAAACTGGGATCTTGTTGGGGTAGAAAGGTGGATTTCATTTGGAGGCCTCTGCAACTAAGTTGTTGGTTCTATATAGGCGACCATGAGGATCGACATTTTTCTGGGCACACATTAATCTATGTGAGTATGTTTATTATAATTCTGATGTAAAATGCCTGTCTTCGATTTGTAGTAAGTACTCCGTTGGGGAAAATCAAGAATTGTTGTCACAGGTTTCCCAAACAGAAACGTCTCCAGTAAAGAATCATGTACTGTTTTCAGAAAAGTGTAAGGGATGATCTGTGGAGAGTGGCTTTTATTATTTTTAACTTGTTTTGCAACTCAGGAAAACGTTTTTCCCAAAAGTCCTCCTCTAATCTGCGATCTAGATACTCGGCATAGGTTTTTATATATACATATCGGGGATGATCGACAGGGTTTAGTGATTAACTCTTAGAACCTTGCAATGCTTTCCCAAAAATCTGCATACGCCCGCGACTTGAATGGGAGCCAACGTCATGGGTTAGCGCGATATACCACATGTTTTGTTGGGATCTGTGTTTCCCTTATTTATTTCTTCAGCCCCATGAAGGAGTATAAATAATCGAGCACGGAGATGGTGTTCGTAGGTATTTCCAGTTTGAATTACAAATCAACACTCGCATGCGATTTGTTTTATTCTCTCTGTGAGAATTCCTGCCAGTATGGTCTGCGCTGTGGATATTGCTTTCGGCTGTATAGTTATCTGAACATCTTTTTATGCTAACTCCTACATCTGGCAAAGGTTCCTGAACACGTGTATACCTTGAGTACACCTTGATCTTTCCCTGATCTCTTAATTGGTTGCTGTTTTCGATTTGATTGCAGATCTGGGGCATCTATTTTAGACCATTGTAACCCTCTACATACGCTTTTGATAGCCAAAACCGAGCCGACTAAACTTGAGTTTAGGGCTCAGTCGAAATTCAAATTTTCACTTTTTACTTTTCACGCCGACCAATTTACTTTTTCCACCAGTCGGGTGAAACTGGGCTATGTCCGACTAGACAAATTTACAAATTTTAGTCGGTCCTTCACTCGACCAAAATTACTTCGACTTACTTGTCCGACCGATTTTTACCTCGACCACTTTTACTCCAACCAAGTCGCGACCACTTTTACTCCAACCAAGTCGGCTCTTCGACCAAGTCGGCTCTCCGACCTAAGTCGGACCTTCGACTAAGTCAGCTGCGACCTTCGACTAAGTCAGCTGCTTTAGTCGGCTGACTCACCCGACCACTCAAGTCGGCTCACTTTGGTCGAAATCTGCAGAATATGTTTCTTAGTCTAAAGACTTCAGAAATTACAAATGTTTTTCACGTGTGAGTAAAATGAAGTAAAATAGACACATTT
Source organism: Pseudotsuga menziesii (assembly GCA_001517045.1). Taxonomy (NCBI): domain Eukaryota; kingdom Viridiplantae; phylum Streptophyta; class Pinopsida; order Pinales; family Pinaceae; genus Pseudotsuga; species Pseudotsuga menziesii. Next base: position 50,859 of record LPNX010745953.1, read on the forward strand.
ACAAATCCAAATAACTTATGAGAAACATATCCCCAAATATGTAGGAAGACTTGAGTCGACCAATGTGCAGTAAAATCTGGAACTTTCACGCGGTGAGATTTTTATGGGTTCTTGTTCTTTTACTTATCAGTAACTGTAAAAGACATTTACGGGAGTAAATATGGAAACATGTGCGGCCAAATAATCATGCATTCAACCACAAACTATTTCATATATTAACTATGCTGAAATAACAAAGTACTACAAACTTGTCGGTTACAAAATGGTCGGTCCAGACTTGTCCGACCAGACTCGTCCGACCAGACTCGTCGGTCTACAGAGCTTCTTCAGCTCGTCGACTAAATCACATGCACAGAAGCTTGAGTTTCGACTTCTCTTTCTCACCTTGAGTTCCTCTGCTCTGTGTTCTTGTGTTCTCTACTGATTTACAAAATGCTTCTTCTATTTATAGACAATTTCAAAATTGCTACAGCATGGGTCGACTGACTTGCCATTGAAGACTGTAATAACTATCTACCTAACAACTTAGCTTCAGAAATAAATTCTACTGGACTACAGAGCCGAATTGTGGACTTTCCCTTCTTGTGAGACTGACAGAAAAGATCTCGACTGGTACTGACTCTGACAAAGTCGACTGAGAGTCAAGTACAAATCTGCGAGTAATTACGTTTTTCCAACACTCGCCCTTAATTATAAGCAGATGGGGTTTTTAAAACAAAAAATTACAAAATGTCTGAGAGCTTAGACATGCTCTGTTTATGACAGAGTTCACTGTGGAGAACTTGTCATTCCAAGATAACTACGCAGATACTGGAATGTGTCCTTTTCCAATGGCTTTGTGAAGATGTCAGCAAGTTGGTCTTCAGACCTGCAAAATTCTAAACAAATTTCCTTGTCGCTCACCAACTCTCTTATAAAATGAAACCTTGTGTCAATGTGCTTGGTTCTCTTGTGAAACACATGATTCTTTGATAATGCTATGGCTGAATTGTTGTCACAGA